>JAODAL010017382.1:0-77912 GCA_025379985.1 Phyllomedusa bahiana
TTCCTTGGCACGGATGCCCCCAAAAGGCCTTGGGGGAAAGAGCCCTGCACCACCCCCTGCGTTTTGAAGAGCGTGCGCCGAGCCTGAGAGCCACCGTCACCCCCAAGACATCCACCCAGCTCACCCAGTGAGCTGCCCACAGAGATAAAAGCGGCCTTGGCGTGCTTACTAGTCCATGTGTCGGTGGTGAGATGGACTTTTCCGGACACAGATGCAGACAACGCGCTTATATATTTAGATGACACGTGGCTGGCCAGGGCAGGGACGGCTTTTCTGGCAAAGAAATGCCTGCTCGGCATCTGGTATTGGGGCAAGCGAGGGCCATGACGTGGCGGAACCCATCTGTGTCCACCAGACGGAAAGGCAACATTTCCAAGGCCAAAAGCCTGGCAATGCCGACATTCAGGCTTTTGGCTTTGGGATGGTTTGGGTTAAAGTGTTTCTTCTGCTCCCAAACCTGGAAGACAGAAGGCTGGCTGCTAGACTGGCCGCTGTACGGCGTGCAGGTCGTCAAACTGGCGGAAGGAGAGGGGTAGGATGGGTCTCTGGTGGTGCTGGTGGTACTCGGCGACGGTGGAGCTGAAGCGAGCTGATCCCTGATCATGACTCTGAGAGACATGGGCAGCTGAGGAACGCTTGGTGGTGGCGGAGGAGGAGGAGGAGGCGGAGACAGAGGGTGTGACAGTGGTTGGAGGCCCGGCGTCGGTCTGGCCTTTTTTTGGCCAAGTGTTCCCTCCATTTCAACTCATGCATTCGCTGCATGTGACTAGACATGTTGGTGGTGGTTAACCACTTAAGGTTCTTGCCTCTACTTATGCGTTTACGGCAAAGGCGGCATATGACATCGCTGGGTGAATCAGAGGCTTGCTCAAAGAAGGCCCAGGCTTGAGAGGTCCTGGCCCTTTTTGACGGCGATAAGCGAGGAGCGGGGTTGCGCTGACCGTGGGTGGGGGAATCATATCAGGGACTTCTGCGACCGCCCCTCTCCCTTTTTGTGGGGGGACCCGTATTGACACTACCCCATCTCTTCCTCCTCGTCCACTGATGAAGCGCTCGCAAGCAAATTCTGCGGAAAAGACCAGGATGGATCCGCAATGTCATCATCATCAATCATCATCAACACAGGTGACTTGGTCGTCCTGACTTTCTGCATCCAGAAGCTGCGGGCTACAAGCAAGGGGCACTTCAAGGCGTTGCCGACCGCCCAGGATTTTTGCCGATTGACCTGCTTCCTTCACCTCATCTGATGGCATCATTAACTGGGCGTCATAGCAGACTAAATCATACACTTGATCTTTTAACATTCCTTATGACCACAAACTCATTTTGTCATCAAAGAGGTCTTCAGACAATGATTATCCACAGTGGGGGGTACACAGGGTTGACATTTGGGCTGCTTCATGTTGGACGGATGCTGATGATGCTGATGACGACATTTGTGGCCGTGACTGCGAGGACGAGGAGGTAAGACTGCTAGATGCAGGTTGCATTAACCACTGAAGGACAGATTTGGCGACGATGTTCGTTACTTAGATTCACAGGGCCCTGACCCAGCGATGACAGGCCTGACGGTCCTGCAACTGACGATCCGCTGGCATGCGTGTTGTCACCAGCACTGGAGGAGCACCTTCTCTCGTACCTCTACCTCCATGTGCTACCCCCCTCTTTGCTCGCTTACCACCTGCATTTCGCTCCATGTTCAGTAATATAAAAATTTGAGAAGGTATGGAATAGTTTTGGAAAGTCTCTTATTAAAAGGCGGCAAATCACAGCGATTCTCAAATACCTCTAAATCAAAAACAAAATTGGCTGGATTCCAATTTAACGCAAGGTGTCTATCAACAAATCTGGACTGGGGCAAAAGTCCAAAAAACACGTATTTGTTATCTTTTGGTATAATACGAACGTATTTTTGCGACCATTCAATTCACCTGTGGTGAATATATGAGAATCTGCTAGTATTTAAGATTTACGTAGATGCTGCGTCAATGAACAGTTCTCGGTGCGCGAAAAGTCAAAAAAACACGTAACTGTTATGTTTTGATATAATAAACTGTATTTTTTTGGCATCACCTTTCAATGCACCTGTGGTGAATATAGAATTGGCTAATTTAAGATTTACGTAGATGCTCGCGTCAATGAACAGTGCTGGTGCGCAAAAGTCAAAAAACACGTAACTGTTATGTTTTGATATAATAAACTGGTATTTTTTTGCCACCTTCAATTCACCTGTGGTGAAAATAGAAAATGCTATTTTAAGATTTTACGTAGATGCCTGCGTCCAATGAACAGTGCTGGGTGCGCAAAGTCCAAAAAACCACGTAACTGTTATGTTTATGATATAATAAACTGTAATTTTTTGCTCCATTTCATTCACCCTGTGGTGAATATAGAATTGCATTTAAAAGTTTACGTATATAGCTGCGTCAATAACAGTGCTGGGGTGCGCAAAATCAAAAAACACTAACTGTTAAGTTTTTGAATATAATAAACTGTATTTTCTTTTTGCAACGCTTGTCAATTCACCTGTGGTGAATATAGAATTGCTGTTTTAAAAGATTACGTAGTGCTAGCGTCAATGAACAGTGCTGAGTGCGGGAAAAGTCAAAAAACAACTTAACTGTTATGTTTTGAAATATAGATAAACAGTATTTTTTTTGCACCATTCAATTCACCTGAGGTGAATATAGAATTCTTTTATAAGAATTTACTTAGATGCTGCGTCCAATGAACAGTGCTGGGTGCGCAAAGTCAAAAAACACTAACTGTTATGTTTTGATATAATAAACTGTATTTTTTGCACCTTTCAATTGCTCCTGTGGTGAATATATGAATTGCTATTTTAAGATTTAACTAGATGGCTCGCGTCAATAGAACAGTGCTGGTGGGTAGCGTCAAAAGTCAAAAACACGTAACTGTTATGTGTTGATAAGTAAGAAAACTGTATTTTTGCACCTATTTCAATTCACTCTGTGGATGAATATAGAATTGCTATTTTAAGATTACGTAGATGCTGGCGTCAATGGAACATTGCGTGAGAGCGCAGAAAGTCAAAAACACGTAACGGTTATGTTTTGATATAATAAACTGTATTTTTTGCACCTTTCAATTCACCTGTGGTGAATATGAATTGCATATTTTAAGATTTAACGTAGATGCTGGCGTCAATGAATCATGCTGGTGCCGCAAAAAGTCAAAAAACCCGTACTGTTATGTTTTGATATAATAAACTGTATTATATTTGCACCTTTCTATTCACCTGTGGTGAATATAGAATCACTGCTATTTTAAGATTTACGTAGAATGCTTGCGTCAATGTAACATTGCTGAGTGCGCAAAAGTCAAAAAACCACGGTAACAGTTATGTTTTTTTATATAATAAACTGTATTTTTTGCAACCTTTCTAATTCACCTGTGGTAATACAGAATTGCATTTTAAGATTTACGTAGATGCTGGCGCAATGAACAGTGCTGGGTGCGCAAAAGTGCAAAAAACACGTAACTGTTATGGTTTGAAATAAAAAACTGTATTTATTTGCACCTTTCAATTCCACCTGTGGTGAATATAGAATTGCTATTTTAAGATGTTACCATAGATGCTGCTTGTCGTCTATGAACAGTGCTGGTTCGCAAAAGTCCCAAAAAACACGTAACTGTTAATTTTTGTGATATAAAAATGGTAATTTTGCACCATTCAATTCACCTGTGGTGAATATAGAATTGCTGTTTGTAAGTATTTACGTAAGCTGCTGCGTCAATGTAACAGGTGCTGGGAGCGCAAAAGTCAAAAAAACACGTAACTGTGATGTTTTCGTACGATACACGGTATTTTTTGGCAACAACAACTGTGCTGACTACAAGATTGCTGGATTGTAATTGTAAAGTGCAAGGTGGATATAGCCCACAGTCACAGTGTATTGGTTAAAAATTTGAACACGCTATCGAGAAATTGTATACTGATAAATTAGAAAATGTGGATTTTCAGCTACAAAGAGACCTCATGTTTACTATAAATGATTGTATCCAATATAAGTTTCAGGCTGCCCAATATCCAGGAAATATTTTCGCATGAGCAAACTGTTTAATAATAAAGATATTCCACTACAATGTCTACACTAAGTTTCTTGGTGAACTTTACCAGTGTTCTTTAAAGATTGAACCTTGTCTGTGTTCTCGCCGCGGGCCCCCCCCCACCGCCGCGCCGCTCCCACCGCCGGAATTTACAGTGTAGATTCTTGGTTTAAAATACTCTAGCTAACTACATAAAATGTTCAATCCCTATGTAACTAAATTGGAAGGAATGCACAGCTAATAGTAGAGGTATACTCTGTGCAGAAATAGACTAATTTCGCTGACTGTTTGGCCACAGGCAGAAGCGCAGGTCCTATCCCTATGAGACGCTGAAGAGGACACTTGAGCTGAAACAGGAAACGCTGTTCATGTAAAACGGGTCATGTGATTTTCCAGCAAATCGCAACCATACACATCCCAGTCAAATGTACGTCGCACAACACATCTCACCCCTGCTCTATTCTGTAATCTGAATTGCTGGCCGCCAAATACAGGAAGCGCCGAAAAAGGCCGATCTTAATAGATGATGCACAGATTTTAAAACCTTAATTATGCGCATGAATCTGGAAAAGTTTCGATCACCCTAAAAACCTTGCCGATTTATCAACTTTGTCGATAAAAATCGCTCAACACAGAATGGGCATTGGCAGTGTAGTAGTGTTTTACCTGGTGTATTTGGGCAGTGTGCAATAGTTCATTGTTTGCTTTGTAATTTGATGCATTAAAGGGGGTTCTCTAACCGTGCTGTTTTACAGAGCTGCAGACAGCTTTAGGCTCCAACTTCTTGGTTAGGCTGTGGGTGGTTCTACAGCAGTGATTGGCATATCATCTCTGATATTTCTAACTGATCCCATTACAATGACGTGAATGCAGCAGGTATGCAAACTGTAGTGCTCAAGGCTACAGAGCTCTAAAAGCTTCTCTATAAATAATGAAACCAAGCTCCCGCCTTTCAGGATAAGGAACATAGCAGGGAGGGACATCACCATCCTAGCCACTGCTGCAGCCAGTAAGAGAGGAGAGAGGTGGTCAGTAACTAGGGAAGCTTGTAGATGAGATCTACTGGTAACTCTAAAAAGATGCAAAATTAGAAAAGTAATGTATTTGGTAATAGTCTGTATTTACCTGTGCCTACATGTTCAAAGCTAATTAATGAAATAGGTATACACCTTTAACCCTTTATACTAAGAAAGATTGATAAGATATTTAATTAGAGATCTGTATGATGCTCAGTGTTTTTTGTATTAGTTCAGGTGTATTAGGTGCAGTGTTTTGAAAAATATGTTGTATTCCGTATTGGATGATAAAACATGAATGAAAAAATAATAATAACAAATAGGGCCTCGTGTATGAAAACTTTTGAGGACTAAGACTTTCTTTGTTGCCCATAGCAACCAATCAGAGCCCCTCCCCCCCTTACATTTTACATAGTGCTCTGAAAAATGAAAGGGGAGCTCTGATTGGTTTCTATGGGTATCAAAGAAAATCTTAGTCCTAGACAGTTTTCATACATGTCCCCCACAATGTCTGATCTCTGGGAAATTGGACCAGAAACAACTTTGTGCTTGAAGGATATCATTAGGATTCAGAATATGTATTTGGTGTTATGCCCAGCACTATTAAAGGGGTTGTCTCACTACATTGATTCATCTTACCTCAGTCCTGTTTTCTTGGTTTCACTTTGAATTCAGGGGCGTGTTTATTGGCTTCTACTAGACTGTAGTAGAAGCCAGGTCTGTAGCTATAGCAACCAGTGCTGGCAGCCTATCAAGAGAGATTGAACAGGTCTGTAGCTATAGTCACCTGATTAGCTGATGCTGCCCATACAAGAGCGATATCTAGGAATAGGTAGGACACTGTTAATGGACATATATTGCAAAGTGACTTTTTTTGTAATATCTTTAACATAAAAACAAACTTTGTAGTGAGACAACTCCTTTAAGATACAGAATATGTATTTGGTATCAGAGGCAACAGTGTTGAGATACAGAATGTGACAAGCCACTTATGGCTTGCATCTCTAGACTGATACTTCTGACTCCTAGTTCACCGATCCAGGTAGCAAGTTACTTTCTGCTTCAATGTTCCCCCTCTTGTCCTCTAGTATTGTGTTCTTTCTTGTTCCTTTCTAATTTATAGGACTGGTATACACCACTAATTGCCTGAGCTTTGAGTCGATATGTATAAAACTTGGCGACAACACAGCAGTTCTAAATCGATATAGAGGAATGTAAAATGTGACAGTATGTATGAACTTGTTATTTGTGGGTTCATAAATCTGCCATGTAGTATGCCTTGCATAGCATATCTTTGGCGCATAGCATATTTTTGGTGCATTGCATAGCATATCTTTGGCACATCCAAAAGTGTCATGCCTTGTGCAAGTTTTGGCATGCGACTGTTCATACATCTATAAAACAAGACTATGACAGTTTTTTGGTCCAAGATACAACAAAAAAATTGTGCTGTGCTGTTCATACATGTTGTCCTAAGTTCCTTGTGCTTAGTAAACGTTAATCCTTATTAAAGTTTTCCTTTGGTTTTTAACCAGCTATCAACCTGACTTTTCTTATTGTCTGCTGCCTTCCCTGACCTTAGCTTGTACTTCAAAACAACTGAACTCCCCCCTCCCTGACCCTTTGGTTGACTGACTAAAAGTACTGCTTCTTCATCAGCTATTTCCATGAGAATCTGCCCTAGTGGTAGCAACTTGGGAGCTTCCTGCAGTAACTATATTTACTATTTTGCCATAGGCAAACTTAAACTCTATCAGTTCTCTATCTATTAAACACTAAAACGTAACTTTTATTATATCTAACTCTTAACCTCTATACACACTATTTAAAAACCTGATCTCTATCCTCATCATTCCCAATTTTTTGGAGATTATGCTTCCTGCAGTAAAGCACAAGATTGATGGTTGAAGACCAGGTGCTCCTTAGACTCAACTCCTCAGGGCAGTTGTACGCCAGTTCCATGTGTAACCCAAGGTATTCACGACCTGAATACAGGCAAGCATTGTAACACAGAGTAGCGATTTGGTACTAGGAGCAGCACTCTTAATATAGAGAATATTGATTTGATACTATGGACATTATCCAGGACAGGCGTCAGCAATTTTAGGTCAATATTGAGCTGAAGCATCTTGGCCCATCGCCTATTACCAGTTCTTATCTTGTACATTAACCATGGGGCCCCTTTGCCTTTAACTGGATGCCAACCACCCCTTGACTATAAAAGCCAGGGCGGTCGACATCTAACTCTGCATGGACATTCTGAGAGCTGGCTGTCCACATCAGCCATGCTTTCCACTAAAAAGAAAAGAACAGATTATTTCCACCCCTGATTTCTCAATTGTTGGATATTCAGACCCAGATAAACTCTGAAGTGACTTCAGGGGGTGGTTCTCCCCCTATATTTCACCTGTAACTGGAGCTACAATATCAGCCCCAGTTACAGGGGAAATCAGGAAAAAGAAATCTATATAAAAATGCCCTCATAGGTATTTTTCTGTCCTTATGGGAAGGGGGAAATATGTAAATTAAAATGATAAAAAAACACATAGAAGAAATATATATATATTTTTTGTTTAAAAGAATAAAAGCCCAAACTGAGACTTTTGGCCGAACCCCCAACAACCCTCAAACCATAAATCACCTAAACAATAAACAATAGTCTGTAATAGAAAAGAGACACAATTACAAAACTTACTTTAGTTCCACTTTTTTTTTCCCCTTCATATTATTAAAAAAAAAGTAATAGAAATCCTAAAATAGCAAGGGAAAAGGCAAAACAATAGTAGAGAAACTGATTGTGAGAAAAAAGTATTTTAACGTTTATACCTCTATGTACTAAGGAAAAGGAAAAAGTGCCTGGTCAGAAAGGAGGGTAAACAGCCTGGTAAGGTGCTGAATAGATTTGGCCAAGCCTCCTGACAACAGTACTGCCAAGATTGCGCTGCTGGCGGCCATGATAGTATCCATGGTCCTTGAAAATTGAGAAAATCTGGTTTCTTTATCTATAACTGTATATAAACCAGTGACCAGTAGGAAAGTGACACAGAGACCCTACCTTTATTCACTTTAACCATATAGGAAATTCTCAGTCTGCCGCCAAAAAGAAAAAAAAAAAAAACACCAGCACAAACACAAAAAGCTAAAATTAAATAATTAAATAGATTGAAAACGTGCCAACCAAAAATGCAACAGAACAAGCATAGTGTGTAATAAAACCAAGTCTGCAGAGGACATCAAATTCTTCATTGTGCTCATTGGGGATTATAAAGATTTTGCTTTAGCAAATCCAGTGACCCTTTCATTTTCAAACCACCTGATACACTTGAGGTAATATAGTATTCATTGCCAAGTACACCCAAGGAGAGGCTGGATAAAATGAAGCAGGCAAAAAAAACTGCTGGGTACTCATTATAGTGTGGAGAAATCCTGCTATTGTGTAGAGCAGTAAACTTTTATCCAACACTTTAGTGTGAATTAAAACAGCTGTATGTTTTATGACTGTCCCTGTGAACTGTTTTGCTTTGTACTCTGGGAGCAGGTTAAATATTCTATAAATATTCTACAAACTGCCAGAAAAATAGAACAGATTCAACTAAGTATCCTGGGTTTCGGTGAGAATTCAGACATAGTTTGCGGAACACCTAGTTACATATACAGTGCAATAACAAGAGAATCCAATGTCTAGTAGAAATAATACAGGAAAGCAACTGATATAAAATAGACTAACAAGATTAACTTGGGAAAATATGGGTAATAATAGAAGTAAACCTCATCACAAACTTTACATTTCACCTTGACTCTGTCAATCTGATTGGTAGTTTAAGAGTCTGTAAAGTAATATCATCCTCATTGACCTGTGATGAAGTATGGTATTACTATCAAGCAAGTAAAGTTTGATGGCCAACCCCACCTCATCTTTTATGCTACATATAAAGATATTTGAAGGACAAAATTATACACAGGCATAGTAGAACTGTGCAGGATCAAGGTGTTGTGCATTCAAACTATGGTGGATGGTATTAGTATTTAGTTAATATAGTATGCAGGCTTGGAATGGTCCACAGAGGAGCAGGGAAAACTCTCAGTAGGCCCCTTGGCATGATGAGCCCTTGGGCATGGCAGGCCTGTGCCTGCATTTTAGGAAGAAAGGCAAGGGACACGAGGTAAAAAGCAAAAGGCGGAGTAGAAGAATTATGTGTGATATGTGCAGTCATGTACAGTCGTTGTAGCTTGGGCTCCAAAAATCAACTTCACTGGTAGGCCCCAAGAATCAGCTTCACTGGTGGATCCCAAGAATCAGCTCACCTGGTGGGCACAAAGAATCGACTCCACTGGTCGGTCCCAAGAATCAGTTCCACTGATGGGCCCCAGGCAACCCAGTTTGACAGCATTTTTTATAGAATCAGTATGATGTAAACAATGGTTGTTTTGTATGAACATTTATTTTATTCTGTCTATATTATTTTTTGTCTCCTTTTTACTATTGAGATGTATTTTTACTCTGCACTTGCATTTTTATGAACACTGTTGGCTTTTTATATGTAATGGGGTAACGAGGTCGGGGAGAACAAACAGCTGGACTACATCCTTTTTGTAAATAGTTGCCTGTCACTTTAAAAGACTATTTTGCACTTAGGAGGTTGCTCAATGGACAATGTTAATGTGTTTTAATTTGAAACTTGTAGGTATTAAAGTATGATGTTTTGCTGCACTGTTTATGTGCTAAGTATGCAATCATTCCCCAGTCAACAGAATAAAGGGGGCTGCAGCGCTCTGAGATAATCACTATGGAGGGAACTGCAAAACAGTCCCATTCGCTTTATTCGCTTTGTGTTGTAGCTTCACAGGTGGTGATGGACCAGGATCCTCACAGTACAAGACAAACAACCAGGGAAAATCCATCCCTTCCTTTTTAGAATCAGTAAAAGTTGGATCTAGTTAAATGTTTATAAGATCCTTTGCTGGGAAAACTCTTTTAAAAGGCACAAATGCAGTACATTGATTTTATGGTTTAGATCAACTACCTACAATTTTTATTGGTTCATTATGAAAGAGAACATGTCTGCTCAATAAAGAACTGACAGCACATTGTTTTAAGCCGTGTATTTATGTATACGTCTGTTATAGTTTTGTAAAACATTATATTCATTGAAACATAATGCCAGTGCTGGGCATGTTTCCCCCATTCGTGATTGTGTAGTGCATTAGGAACAGCATACCTATATGTAGCTTGTATGCCTGGGTGTAACTAGCCATTCTAGCTACACCCCTGCTGCTATGGTATTGTTTTATAGCAGTTGTATGTATAATTATGTACCATGCAACTTGTCAGCCTATGCAGGATCGAGCTAGGGTTCTGGGGAGCAAGGGTGGAGTTAGCAACGTATATGCAGCTGGCCCTAGTTAGAAAGGTTCAGTTGTTGGCACAGTTTTGTTCATTTCAGTTGGGTTTCAGTTCTCCAATTAAAGTGAGTGGAGGTAAACCAAGGCCCAGCACACCAGTGGTTTAAAGAGACCAGATAAACAGATGTTTGTAGATTGTTCAGGCTGAGAAAGGCAATCTTCTGTCAGCAAAAATAGTTGAATTGGCATCACCATCTAAGTATGGTGAGACTCATGTCAAGGACACAGACACTTGAGAGTCACCTGTTGCATACTTTGAGCATACCTGTCCATGGCTCGGTTGGCAAATGCCCTGTGTGACCAAGAAGAAGGGAGGCAACTGTCTTTGGACAGATTTAGTACACTGAAGGGGGCTGAGACTGAGTTTGCAATAAAGCATACTGTTTCCATATTTGGTAGAGAAACCACATGCATATTTTACCTGTAGGTTTTCAAAATGTATTTCTGCTACCTTTTAGATAAATGAAAATTTGAGCTGGGTCCTTCATGCCCTGAAAATATGGAGGCCTAATAAGACATCAAGAGAGGTGAGTATGCTATAATGTAGGTCCCCATCAGAACTGAGGTCACCTTGTCATTAATGGATGGGCCCTCACAGTTTTAATAAAAAAATTTTCACTAAGAACCTCAGATTTTAATGTGCCCGAAAAGTAGCAGAAATGCACTTTGAAATATATTCATTGTTTGATTGTCTCTTAGGGCCACGTGTATGAAACTGTCTAGATCTAAAATTCACTTTGTTGCCCATAGCAGAGAGCCCCTTTAATTTTTCCAGAGCACTATATGAAATGAAAGGGGCGCGCTGATTGGTTGCTATGGGAAACAAAGTGAATTTTAGACCTGGATGGTTTTTATACATGTTGCCCTTAATGTTTGTAGGGTGCTAAAAAACTAAAAGACACAGCACTGACATCAGTGCATCTGTTTGGGCAGCATAAACAGGCAGACAGGATTCCTTTAAAGGGGTTGTCTCGCTACAATGATTGGGTTTTAATTAAAAGATATTTAAAAAAACAAGCAGCTTTGAAATATATGTTCATTACAAATGTCCTACTGATTTTGAGTTATCCCTGTTAGTAGTAGTGCATCAGCTCCTCAAATCTCTATAGCAGCTGACCTGTTGATCTTTATCTCACTGGCTGTCAGGTCTGATGACTCATCACCTTCTGAATACAGGTCAGAGCACAGAGCCCCTCCTGTACAGTATGCTTCTGTAGTGGAGGGAGGGCTTTGGCTTCTGTGTCTGTGTAGCTGTGCTGCCTGGATTAACCCTGTGTGTGCCTGCTTCCTCCTGCTCTCTACACAGATTGAGGAGAGCAGAGGCTGATCTGTAGTCAGAAAAGTGACAGCAGTGACCCTGTGTGTTACTATAATCATGATGTGTCTGTGGAGCTCTGACTATACCAATAGAACAGATGAGGGGGGCATGTGAACGCTTCCTATCTCTCCCTGCTCTGCTGTATTAGTGACACATCGTGATTATAGTAACTCACTTCACAGCTGCCCTGTGTCTGTTCTGACAGGATTTGTTTGTTGTTGCTGGAGATGTGGAGATTTGTATGCTAAGCAGGGGGTATAGGAACACTTACATCCCCCTGCTCTGCTATTAGCATACACAGCTTCACAGAACTCTCCACATTCACAGATCAGCCCTCTCTCTGCTGTCTCCGTGGAGCTGACAGTGCAGCTGATCCAGGAGCCTGCAACAGACCTAGGCAGGCACACACAGGGTTAACTCTGGCAGCAAACCCCCTCACCCTGCTGTATAGAAGGAGAGCTGTCTGTGTGCTGAGGGGAGGGGGAAGGGGGAGGAGAAGAGGCAGACAAGAAGCACGCCCCTGAATTCAAAAATCCTTTGCTGCCAGAAGCATTGAAGTGGGCTGAAAGCTTGTAATGAGACAACTCCTTTAACTCCAAAAAGTGTAAGAGAATTTGAACACTTTTGACATCACACAAAACTTCAGAGGCACTTTTCTATGCGCTGTTAGTTATAGTCATATATTTTGCCCATACACTTAACTAGCTGTGTAAGAAGCTATTTTAGTTTATATTTACGATGATTGTTATATTTTAGTATATACAATGTAATACCTATCCAAAATAATTGAGCTTACTTCACATCTGCACCATGAACTTCTCTTACTCCGCAAATAAATACTTTATGATATATGGTTTTTAAATTGAGAGCATATTGTATAGACTCTGCTTTTAGCACATTGAGGAATGCCAATATACTTTTTTCATTTTAATGAATCAACCCTATAGTTTAAAGGGTATTAGTAATTCATAGAATTTTTACAGGGTTTACCAGAACCCATTTCGCTATGTTTTATATATTCATATTAATCCAAATCTCAAGATTAGAGACCTTGAATTTATTCCACACTATGATCTTTACCCACTTTGCACTTGTAGTGTTACTCTTCTAATGTTAGGGCTCCGCTGTGGCTTATCATGTCTTTCATGAGATTACACCTCAAGATTACATATGATAAATACAATGCGATTTTATGTGATATTGCTTGACAGGAAAGAGCTAGCATAAAACCGAATGTAATTTGCAGAGACTTAGGAAAGAAGCGTTCATTTGATGTTAAAATGTTAAAATTACAATCACTTACTATCACATGTGATATTAATAGAGCCTTATGAGGGAAAACAAATTAATATTTGTGATAATAATTGCAAAAATATATTATAATTTACTGTATCACCTCAGTGGTATATTAGAACCGTGTGTGTTTTAATTCTAAGATGAATAGTCATTTTTTTATTGTAACTGTAACCCAGTTACAGTACAGAGGAACATCATTATTTTACTTTTATCAGCAGCCATGTATCGTTTTTCCAACATTACCACTCACATCCTGAACAGAAATGTCAATGGACTGACATGTCAGCCCTGAAGCCACTGACTGCTGTTCACAAGGACTGGAGTTTATCAGTGACTGGAGACACCTGAGCTTCAGCGATAGCTTGGTAGTGACAATTCTTTAGGAAGGAAAAGACTGTGGTAAAAAATAGATTTTATTAACTCTATAATAAAATATAAACCAACCCCACAAAAACAATATCAATAGTTAAATAAGATTAAACAACCAGACAAAAAACACTACCTAAAATTTTAAAGGTAAATAATAATAATTCCTAATCAAAATTAAGTGTGATAAAAAGAAAATAATTCACAATACCAGCAACATACTGTTCCAGTGATGTAGGAAGGAACACAGAGAAAAAGTTACCCTATTATAAATCCTAGCAAAAGCAGGGTGATCGCTCTGAAAAGGACAGCCCCACTAGTCGGTAGCTGTCGGTCATTTTGTCTTATATAACTATTGGTATTGTTTTTGTGGGGTTGGTTTAAATTTTAACCCCTTACAGATGGAGTCAGTTTTGACCTCTATCACAGAGCCCCATTTTACAAATCTGACATGTGTCACTTTATGTGGGAAAAACTTTTTGATACTTTTACTTATTCATGTGATTCAGAGAATTTTTTCTTGTGACACATTGTGCTTTAAGTTAGTAATAAATGTTGGTCCATACAATCCTTGTTTGTGAAAAACATTAAAATGTGAAAATGTAGAAAAATTAAAAAATGTCTAATTGTAAGACAGAGTTATACCACACAAAATTGTTTATAACTACCACATGTATACTGTACGTTGGCATAATTTTTTCTTTCTTTCTTTTTTTTTTTACAAAATTAGGGGGCTTATAAATTTAGTAGCGATTTTTCACATTTTCAAGAACATTTTCAAGGACCAGTCCAGTTCCGACACAGCTTTGATGGGCCTATATGTTGGACACCCCTAGAAAAGACTACCCATATGAAACTGCACCATTTAAAGGGGTTGTGTGAGAAACCCCCCCCAAAAAAATCACATATAGTACAGTAACACTAAAGATAAGCAGTACATATTAGTCGTCATACAGTATGTGAACTACTTACAAACACTGTTATATCATATATTATTGCTTTGTTGGATCTTTCTCCTCACTAGGCTAGTGGGTGGAGCTACAGTTGCTAGACGTGCTCTCTGAATACCAAATTTTCAACAACAGTCGCTCCCTCCCGGCTGAGCTATAGATTCTACATACTATATTCACAATATATATATATATATATATATATATATATATATATATATATATATATATATATATATATATATATATATATATATATATATATATATATATATATATATATATATATATGTTTGTGTGTGTGTGTGCAGCCCCCAGTCTCCTTTCTACTCAGCAGAGTGGTCCCTCATATCACAAGCCTCTCAGTTCAGCTCAGTGATGTCAGTCAGCCTAACCAGGAAGTAACTCAGAGTCTGTCCTACTTCCTATAGGACATGTTTCTGCTGAGGAAGGAGCCCGGCGGCCATTTTGTTCTTTTATAATGATTATCCCCCAGAAAAAATGAGCAGACTTTTCTAGTTAAAGATATTTAGAAATGTTTTCATTAAGACATGTAATTTATCTATTTAGTTTTCTTCTTTTCCCGGAGAACCCCTTTAAAGTATTAAAAACAGTATTTAGGAAGTTTGTTTCATAGGAAGTAAAGCAGAATGAAGGTGAAATTTAAAAATGTCAATTTTTTTTGCAGATTTTACATTTTTAGCCATTATTTACTGGAACACAATAAATCTTGCCATGGAAAAGCAACTCAATATGGAGTCCTCCAATTCTGCCATTTTGGAGCTATCTCATATGTGTTCCTAGTACGCTATTTGGCTCAATCACAAGCCTCAGAATAGGAGGAAGATCTACTGGATTTTAGTGTCTCATTAGGATTTTTTTTTTGTCATCATCTCAGGCTTGTGGATGCACTAAGGTACTCACAGACAGAAACAAACTGGGCCCTATTATAAAATTTAACTTTTAATGATAAACCTTTAAAAAAACAAAAACATACAATCCCTTTAAAACATTTTCCACCTATACCACAAAAATATATATCAAGTATTCCCTGTCTACATACATGCAATAACAAGGGAACCTATAATCTATGTCCCTTCTCTCTGAGCTCGTGCCAATAGATAACTTATTGATATTTACAAAAATACAGAAGCTCCCTACCACAATCCTATATCAATACCTACAGAAAAGACGGAGTAATCGTCCCAAAAAGGACAGCCCCATCCACCGATGACTCACCCTGTTGTTTCACTACCTCTAAATAGACACCAAAATATATTCTAAATAGACACCGAGATATGTCTTAGTAATAAAAGGGAATACTCAATATCAATACTTAGCTTTTAAGCGTTGATCTGCCACTAGATCCCGACACGTTTCTCCCCTAGAGATACATAGGGGTTCCTCAGGGGACTCATATATAATGGCTTCCTCTGGATCGGACCTTCAATGAAGCCCAAACATCCAGGACTACCTTCATTGAAGGTCCGAGGTAGTGAAACAACAGGTTGAGTCATCGGTGGATGGGGCCGTCCCTTTTTTTTTCTTTTTAAAGGTTTATCATTAAAAGTTAAATTTTATAATAGGGCCCAGTTTGTTTCTGTCTGTGAGTAATTAATTGGCCAGTTTTTCCTAGCTGCTGGGAGACTAGTGGCATCAGTGATTTTGTTTTTTGATGCACTAAGGTACTGAAACTTAATAAACCCCCCTAAAAATACCTTATTTTAAAAACTACACCCCTTTAGAAATGTATCCGGGCGGAAGGTGAGTATTTTGAAAAAAACAGGTGTTTAAACAAAATTTTTTTAGGTTTAAACGCTTGAAAATAAAAAATTTTTTTTTTTTCCTAAAACCCATGCTTTTTTTGTTTAAAATGTTTCATTTTCAAAAAGGAATTTTGGGGGAAAAAAAAAACCAAAAAAAATTTTTTACACAATTTTCTTCCAAGTTCTGCAATGCCCTATAACTGCTTTTTGGGCGCATGTCAGAGTGTACAAGAGAGGGAACATTATTTGGCTTTTGGAATGCAGATTCTGGTGGGTGATCTGTCACATTTGCAGAGCTCCCAAAGTACCAAAACGGGTTTAAAACCCTTTCCAAAAATTCAAACCTTTTTTGAAAATTCAAACCCCAGGAACTTATATAGGGGTTTGTTGTGCATTTTGGGCCCACAGGTTTTTCACAATTTTTTTAGCTTTGGGCTGTGAAAATGGGAAAAAAAAAAAAAACCGGTTATAACCATTTTTTTTTTTTTTTTCCCTTTTTAAAATTTGTTCACCATAAAGTAAAAATATGTGATTTTTTATCGACAGTATTTTTGGGGTTTTACTTTTTTTCAAAGGGGTTAGTTTTGTAAAAATTGCTTTTTATTTTGTATTTTAAAGGGCCAAAAATTTTTATTTTTTGCATGGGGAGCTTAAAAAGGCCTTTTTCTTGGGGGAGTTGATTTTTTAATTGGTACCATTTGGGTAGAGAGGGGCGAATAAAATTTTAAAAAGTGGAATTTTTTTAAAATTTTAAAGGAAAACTTCGGTTTCTGAACAAAGGGTTCGAAGTTTGGGGTACTTCGGGTGAACGAAGTGTGCTTTTGATTGATAAAATGGTGCGAGAACATGGCGCTAAGGGGGCAAAAGCACTCTGGGAGGAAAAAGGGGCATAGCCTCCCATGACTTTTGCAGAGATGAACCCAATCAGGGGAACGGGGGTTTCATGACTTTCCCCCCCACTTTATAAGCCCCCGGGCAGGGAAGCTGGGGGGCCCCCAATCCTCTCCTGTATGATCGGGAAGGTGCTGCCGCGGCTGATTGTTACAAAAGGGATGTTTTTTTTACAGGATTTTTGGGGGGTGTCTCAGCTTGTCTCGAGACTGCTTCTCTTAATGTTCTTTTTCTGATTTTTTGGTGTATTGGATCTGAAGTGCATTTGAAATATACATTTTTAAATCAAATTGTCACAGCAAATTAAAATTACCAAGGGGCTTTAAAAGAAAAGGTTTCCTGTTGTTTTTTTTTTAAAGGGAAAAAAGGTTTTTATAATACAAATCCCAACCCCTTTTTTGGCTGTCAATTTCTTTTGCGCAAATTTAATCCGGGGGTTAAATTAAGCATTGTTCTCCCTGCTGTTGTAAACCCCAAAGAAACCCGCCCTTTTTTCACCGCCAAAAAATTAAATTTTTCCCTGTGGGCCTTTAATTAAAAAAAACGAAGGTTAATTAAAAATTTTTTCTCTTGTTGTGTAGGGGAGAAAAAAAGAAAATTGTAACACGCTACAAAGCTAGTAGTTTCTGGCTCCCTCAATTCTTTTGCAAAAAATTTTAAAACATCCGGGGAAAATTAAGCTTTGGGTTCGGGTGCTGTTGTGACTCCATAAAACCCGTCTTTTTCCCACCCAAAAAAAAATTAAAATTTTTCTGTAGCAAAAATTTCAAAAAGCAAAGGTTAATTACTTTTTTTTTTCCTTGTTGGGTAGGTAGAAAGAAACGAAATTGTAACACGCTAAAAAGTAGTATTTTCCCGGTGCTCAATTCTTTTGGCAATTTACATCCGGGGGTTAATTCAGTTTTGGGTTTTTGTGCTGGGGGTGCAAAAAAAGGGGGACCGCCCTTTTTCACCCCCAAAAAATTTTATTTTTTTTCCTTTTGCAAAATTTCAAAAGCAAAGGTTAATTACAATTTTTTTCTTTGTTGTGTAGCGTAGAAAACAGCAATTGAAACATGCTACAAAGCTAGTGTTTGGTTTTCCATTTTTTTGGGGCAATTTACATCCGGGGTTTAAATTTAAGCGTTGTTTGTGCTTTGGTGCCCCAAAAAAAACGTCTTTTTCACCCCCAAAAAAATTACAATTTTTCCCCTGTAGAAAAATTCAAAAAACAAAGGGTTTTAATTCAATTTTTTCTCTTTTGGGTAGCGTAGAAAAAAGAATTGAAAACAGGGCTAAAAAGCTAGTATTTTTTTCCGGCTGCTAAATTCTTTTGCCAATTTAACCCGGGGGTTTTTAAAAGCGTTTTTTCTGTGTGTTGTAAACTCCAAAAAACCGTTTTTTTCACCCCCAAAAACCCTAAAATTTTTCCCTGTAGAAAATTCCCAAAAGGGGAAGGGGTTAATTTAAACATTTTTTCTTTTTTTTTGTAGCGTAAAAAAAACACGCAATTGAAAAACACGTACAAAGCTAGTATTTTCCTGTGCTAAATTTCTTTTGCGAAATTTTACATCCAGGGGTTTTTAAAAAGGGTTGTTTGCTGCTGTTGTGACTCCAAAAAAACCGTTTTTTCCCCAACCAAAAAAAAAAAATTTTTTCCTGTGGGCCAAAATTTCCAAAAAAGCGAAGGTTTAATTACAATTTTTTCTCTTGTTGTGTAGCGTAGAAAAAACCGAAATTGTAACACGCTACAAAAGTAGTATTTTCTCGGCTGCTCAATTCTTTTGCGCTTTTTACATCCAGGGGTTAATTAAGCGTTGTTTTTGTGCTGTGGTGAAAAAAAAATAGCCCGTTTTTTACCGCCAAAAAATAAAATTTTTCCCTGTAGCATAATTCACAAGCAAAGGGTTAATTACAATTTTTTCTTTGTTGTGTGGCGTAAAAAACCCAGCAATTTTTAACAATACAAAGTTTTTTCCGGGCTCTATTTTCCCTTTGCGCAATTTAAAATCCGGGGGGTTAATTAAGCCGTTGTTCTCCCTTGTGTTGGGGGACCCCAAAGAAAACTGTCTTTTTCACCCCCCAAAAAATTTCAATTTTCCCTGTGGGCAAAATTTCCCAAACAAAGGGTTTTAATTACAATTTTTTCTTTGTTGGGTAGCGTAGAAAACCCCGAAAATTGTAACACCCCTAAAAAAGCTATTTGTTTCCGGTGCTCAATTTTTTTTGGCTTTTTACATCCGGGGGGTTAAATTTAAAGCGTTGTTTTTGTGTTTGTGGGGGAAAACAAAAGCCCCGTTTTTTTTCACCGCCAAAAAAAAAAATTTTCCTGTAGTTTAATTCACAAGCCGAAGGTAAAATTAAAATTTTTTTCTCTTGTTGTGTGGGTTTGGGAAAACAACGCAATTTTTTAACACGCTACAAAGTTTTAGTAGTTTCGGTCCCTAAAATTCTTTTGCCCCCAATTTTTAACACCCCCGGGGGTTTAAATTTAAAAAAAAAGCGTTGTTTTTGTTGTTTGTGACCCCAAAAGGAAAACCTTTTTTTCACCGCCAAAAAAAAACAATTTTCCTGTGCAAAAATTCACAAGCGAAGGTAATTAAAAATTTTTTCTCTTGTTGTGTAGCGTAGAAAAACCACCAATTGAAAACACGCTCCCAAAGCTAGTATTTTCCGGCTCCCTCAATTCTTTTGCGCAATTTACTTTCCAGGGGTTTAAATTTAAGCGTTGTTTTTGTGTTTGTGGTGAAAAAAAAAATAGACCGTCTTTTTCCCGCCAAAAAAAAAAAATTTTCCCTGTAGCAAAATTAAACAACCCAAAGGGTTAATTAAAATTTTTTTTTCTCTTGTTGTGTGGTAAAAAAACCGCAATTGTAAAATGCAAACAAAGTTTGTATTTTCCCCCGGCTGCTCAATTTTTTTTGGAAATTTACTTTCCGGGGGGTTAAATTTTAAGCGTTGTTCTGCGGGCTGTTGTGACTCCAAAAAAACCGTTTTTTTCACCCCCAAAAAAAAAAATTTTCCTTTTGCAAAATTTCACAAAAAAGGGTTTAAATTTACAATTTTTTCTTTGTTGTGAAGCGTAAAAAAAACAGCAATTGAAAAACCACGCTAAAAAGTAGTAGTTTCTGGCTGCTAAATCCTTTTGCGAAATTTTTTTAACACCCGGGGGTTAATTAACGTTGTTTGCTGCTGTTGGGGAACCCCAAGAAACCGTCTTTTTCACCCCCAAAAAAAATAAAAATTTTTCCTGTAGAAAAATTCACAAAGGGAAGGTTAATTAAAATTTTTTCTCTTTTTGGGTGTAGCGTAGAAAACCCCCCAATTTTTTAACCCCGCACAAAGCTAGTAGTTTCTGGCTGCCCAATTTTTTTTGCGTAATTTTTATCATCGGGGTTAATTAAGCGTTGTTCTGCTGTTGAAATCGTAAAAGAAACTTTTTTTTTCCACCCCCCAAAAAAAAATTTTCTGTAGCAAAAATTCATATCCAAAGGGTTTAATTTTAACCCTGTTTTGGCTTTTATATTATTTAAAATACACAGATTTTTTAACGGCACTTTACAAGTAAATTTTTTCCTGCCCATTGTGGAGCGCAATTTTATATCCAAGGGTTCCCCAAGCTTCTTAGGGGGGTTATTTGGCGTAAATTTCGGGTGTGTATTTATCTTTATACAGATATTTTCATAAAAACGGGTTGTCTGTACATTTTGAACAAACAGTATGTAAAGCAGAGGGGTGGCGGGGCCCCTTCCCCTGCGAGTGGAAAGTGGCAAAAAAATTCCCTGTAGCAGATAGCAGCCCCAACCCAAGGGGACGTGGGGCAGCAGGGGTCACTCGGTGGGGGGCCCAAAAAACTCCCGCTGTCATCTAGGGGGCCCGTGTACTGATAAAAACCCCCAAATGGTTTTTGTTTGGGTTTGCCCTGGGTAAACCCACTTCCTCCCAGACGACATCTGAAAACCCCCACCCCAAGAGTCGGGGGGAACGTCAGAAAAAAACCTTAGTTGGTATGGCCCGGGGGGGCGGGTCAGCGGCCCTTTACCTGTCCTCAACCCCCCCTCTGCCCCATTCCCGGGTTTCCCCCAGCCAGAGTTTTTCTATGTGGTTTTGGGGTAAACGCCCCTTTTTAGCGAGGAAAGAAAAATTTTGAGGAGGGCAGTTACGAAGGGTAATTGGCGCGAAAAAATGGGGCCAAAATTTCCCCCGCTTCTTGCAAATAGGCGGCAAAGTATAAAATTTTTGAGAGTGGCATGGGAGGTTCATGTTTTTGAGGGGGCAGCTCTGTTTCAAGGGCGGTGATGAGGACAGCGTGACGATGAAAAAAAAAATAGTGGGTGATGTAGCCCAAAAGACTTGGGAGGCCCGGGGGAGGCAAGGGTTCACATCGTAAGGAGTAGGGGGTCGGGTTGCCCCGGGCAGGCAGCGGCCAGCCCGCAAGTGGGTGTGTGGCCGTGAGTCCGCAGGATAGAAAACAGTTGGGGAGGTGGGGAGCCAACAAAGTTTGCGGGACAGGGGGTCCGGAGGCGAGCGGCTTTGTCAACCCCGTGCGGGGCCCTTGGCGGGGAAAATCCGGGTACTCGGCGGGTGGCGTCCTTTGCTAAGAAACCGGAGGAAAACCGAATATGGGTATATGTAGAAAACTGTAAGCAGGAAAGTGAAGGGTGGCCAGGGAGCTAACGTTGGAACCCTGGGGCCCTTTCGTCAACACATGCAGCGTCACCACCCGGGGGGCCTGGGAGGAAAAGTGGTAAAATGTGGTGGCCATCCTTTCGCCTTTAGGGAAAAAAGCAGCAGCAGAAGTGCCCCCGTGGCACGATGCTATTGCAGAGTCAAGGTTCCGCCAACTCTGCAGAAAGGGGGCTGTTTCTCTTTTACATCATCTCCCCGGTCCAGAGCTCCCGCTCCTCGCTACTTTATGGGGGCCCCCCCGTCGGGCCCCGGGCGGGTTGAAAGGGGGACAAAAGTATGCGTCCAAACCCTCCTAAAGGGGCAGCAAATGGGCCGTGCTCCTGTCCAAAATTGTTGGTACTGCAGTCCCCCCTTTCCAAATTTGGGGGAATCTTTACCATTCAGGAACTAATGGCTTGTGCCGAGCCGAGATGGAGAGTTCCAAGCCGTAATTTCTTTTCCAAAAAGGGAGTTCCAGCACTTCAAAAAAATATGTAGAAAAGAAGGGGGGGATCCTTAAAACCCTTTTGGGGTTTTTTCCAAAGGTTTCACGGCAGCGCGGGGCGTCTGGAGCTTAACTACGGGCAGGGCCAGTACATGTCCTTTACGGCCCTGGGGGAAAGTGCTTCCAGCCCAGGCACACCAACAACTTGGACAGGAGACGCCCCTTTCTCCTCCAAGTTGTCAAAAATGCTGCTCCTGCGCCAATGTTTCCCTCCTCCCCCCCCCCAAACCATCTCAGGGCCCACAAGTACTGCTCCAATTATACCAAAATGTGTAGGGCTCAAACGGTGTACGCCGTTCTACACCTGGGTTGCCTCGGGAAAAGAAATCACCAGGGGAGGAACTGCTCCGCGGGCATGCAGCAAGAAATCGATGTGTGGCTTTCTCCGGCCAATGCAAAACGGAAAACCCTGGTGACGGACCAATGGGGGAACATGGTGTCCGCCCCTGCACGAGGGGATGGTCCATGCGCCCCGCCCTGGCCCCCTTGTTCATTCTTGGTTTTGAAAAGGTTCCTGAAGTCTTCCCCCATCTTCAGCAGATTCTGAAAATGGCCAGGAAAAAATGTGCAGGGACTTTACCATTGTACAAAGCCAGGAACACCCTCCTCGGTTGCAGCGGCCCCCGAAGGCCCCCCCCAAAAACACTCTGATATGCGATGTTTCCACCCCTTTGGAAATTTCCCGCCTGCCCCAAAAGTTGAAACCGACTTTTATGAAAAGAGAAAAAGGGCCCTTAACGATTTTTTTTTGATCCGGCAGACAGAAGTACTACCCTGTGTAACTTTTAAAGTCGCCCGGGCAGCTTTAAAGCGTGACAAATTTTCCTTTGTTGAGGCCCCTTCGAGGAGGGGGACGTTATTTGTTCAGTCACCAGGCTACGGGTTTAATAAGTCATTTTCCCCTGCTTAAAGTCCTGGGAAAAAGATGCTGAAAAAATCTGTTCTGGGAAAGGGGTAGAGGTGGGACTACATTTTTGGGGCCAAAATGAGTCCGGTGGGGACTGAAAAGGAGGAGGAGGGGAGGAGGAAAATTGGAGCAGAAGCATTGGGCTGGTGAAATGAGTGGAATTTTACCCCCGGTGACAAGGAGGAGGGGAGGAGCACTGGAGGAGGGGGGGAAAGGAGATGGGGGGAAAACGAGGCCGAAATTTTCCCCCAAGCACCGTGGCCCCGTATTACATGGGGAAAAGGGAACAGGGAGCCCCCCGGAGTCACTTGTGCAGATGTCCGCGCCCTGTTATTTGCTTTTTTGGGTGTGGACAGCCCCAATAGTAGCATCCGGCCCGAGGGGGTGACTTTTGGTCTCCACCCTATTGGAACCCCCGCTAATGGGGCCCTTGGGAGCCTTTTTCCAAAACTATTGAAGGGGGGACAAACTAAATTTCAAAAGGGAAATGCTCCGTAATCAGTTGGGGCCCCTGCCTATGTGCGGGATTCCCTTTCCCCCCTTGGGCCGGTCTGGGCCGGGGGGTTTTCTCAGTTTCTCACGTATACTGTGCGGGGGCTGGGGGGGAAAGGGGGGGGGGTAGGAGCAGTACCAGGGTCCCTCAGCAAATAACCTAAGTCTGGGGTCATGATGAGCAGCTTCCCCTTTACCCGCTAGTGAGGAAGGTAGTCGAAAGCAGCAGCCAGCGCAGCAGCAGGACCTGGAGCAGACCCTGAACCAACAGGTGGTTGCCTACTTGGACAGCACTCTGCCACCCCAGTTAGAAGATCCGCTGGACTACTGGGCAGCCAAACTGGATGTGTGGCCGCAACTTGCCGAGTTTGCAGTGGAGAAGCTGTCCTGCCCGGCCAGTAGTGTGGCATCAGAGAGGGTGTTCAGTGCGGCAGGGGCCATCGTTAGCCCAAGGAGAACCCGCTTGTCCATTTCCATGGACAAGCGGGTTGTCCATGGAAATGTGGAACGACTGACCTTTGTCAAGATGAATCAGGCGTGGATCGGCCAGGATTTCCACACACCAATGCCTTAGGTGTCAGACTACATCATCCTTGACGCCTCAGCCACTATTCTGATGCCGCCACCCGCCTGATGCCACACATCTGCTGACAGTTTCTCCATCTGCCAACAACCATCTTTACCAGGGACTGGTATTGCCACCCACCTCCACACTGTGTCATTGTGCCACTGTCTGACCTCATGCTGCTGCTTTGGCTGCTGCCGTGACCTTCACACTGTGTCATTGTCCCACTCTGTGGCCTACTCCTGTTTTTGCCACCTCCAGAATGTCATTGTGCCACTGTCTGACCTCATGCTGCTGCTGTGGCTGCTGCCGTGACCTACACACTGTGTCATTGTGCCACTGTCTGACCTCATGCTGCTGCCGTGACCTACACACTGTGTCATTGTGCCACTGCCTGACCTCATGCTGCTGCTGCCGTGACCTACACACTGTGTCATTGTGCCACTGTCTGTCCTCATGCTGCTGCCGTGACCTACACACTGTGTCATTGTGCCACTGCCTGACCTCATGCTGCTGCTGCCGTGACCTACACACTGTGTCATTGTGCCACTGTCTGACCTCATGCTGCTGCTGTGGCTGCTGACGTGACCTACACACTGTGTCATTGTGCCACTGTCTGACCTCATGCTGCTGCTGTGGCTGCTGCTGTGACCTACACACTGTGTCATTGTGCCCTGTCTGACCTCATGCTGCTGCTGTGGCTGCTGCCGTGACCTACACACTGTGTCATTGTGCCACTGTCTGACCTCATGCTGCTGCTATGGCTGCTGCCGTGACCTAGACACTGTGTCATTGTTCCACTCTGTGGCCTATTCCTGTTTTTGCCACCTCCAGAATGTCATTGTGCCACTGTCTGACCTCATGCTGCTGCTGTGGCTGCTGCCGTAACCTACACACTGTGTCATTGTTCCACTCTGTGGCCTACTCCTGTTTTTGCCACCTCCAGAATGTCATTGTGCCACTCTCTGACCTCATGCTGCTGTGGCTGCCGCCGTCACATCCACACTCTGTCACTGATGTTGCCACCTGAGCCCCCAACTTGTTTTTTTCCAGCTGTCGCTCGCATGACTTTATCAGGCTACATTCCCCCTTCAGTTTTTTGGTCAGTTTTGCCCTCTTAAGTGCCCAGGGAATTTTATAGTGAAGCGATTCTAAGAGCGGCGGCAGTCATGTGCGTGTCATACTAAAACACAACATTGTATGAAGACCAAACCAAGCTCCCTCTGCATATTTAAGCATGGCACAATGTTCTACAGCACTCTGCATGCTCTGTGCAGCCTGGAAATAGCTGTTTTTTAACGTGATTCGTGCCGAAGTAATACGGAACGAAGTTATTTTTTGCCGAGAAATTCGGCGAAGTGAACGAAACGAATTTCGGGAAGTTTGCCCATCTCTAATTATGGGCTTCATATAACACTTCCATCGCTTTTTATCAAGGATTTTGGAATGCAGGATGAACTTAATACAGCAATCCTGGTGGTGTTTTTTATTTTTAGTTTTTACAGCAGTAACTGTGTATTATAAATGACAAGTTACAATAATAACAAATTTACATTTTTTTCATGTTTTACAGCTTTTACACAATAAAAACACATATTTATAAAAGGAAACAAACTTTGCATCCTCATAGTTTGAGAGTCATAACTTCTTCATGTTTCTGTGTATGGAGCCGTTTTGGGGTTTGTTTTTATTTTTATTGGTATTACTCTGTGGTTCGATATGATTACAGTGATACCCGATTAACATGTTGTTATGTTGTTTTTATTGTGTTAATATTTGTGCATCTAAGAACACACAAAACAAAAAAAGGGTGGCCTAACATCCAATAAAGCATAGCTTTTAATAAACAATCTTAAAATACCTACAAAACCCTATATTCCCCCTAACCACAATAGCTAAATTCCTAACTATCAAACACAAGGAGCACCTGTCCCAATAAGGACGACTTCCCCAGGAACCTATCCTAACTTCAAAGTCCTATTATCCCCTATAATAACCTAGAAGATATATTAATATACAAATAGGAATTAGATGTTGATATTACAGTACAGTCAATAGTTTCCAATAGGACAAATCAAATATCCAATTCAACACCATTCAAATACTGACGCGTTTCCTCCTCCAATGTCGGGATTCATCAAGGCAAAACCCAACCACAATTTTTCAAATTACATCAATCAAGGTCCCAGAGAAAAAACGGTATTCAATACTTCAATGAGATCACACTGAATGAATACATAATCCACACACCAATATTGTGTAGTGGAACAACAGTGATTTCCAGCTATAAGGGCATGATCCATATACATATACAGAAAAAAGAGGGGTACTGATAAAGTATTCACATAAACCACATTGATATCCTCTTATTCATATTGCATGTGACTATCCAAGCCCACTCCAAAAAAGAAAGATCTTACCCGCTGGAGAATAGGTGGTCTCCTCTGATAGGGAAAAACTCTACATGTCAGCCCCTCTGATCTCAAGAGCTGATACCCATTCTTAAACTCCTTTGATAGCAAAAGGCCATATGGTGTAGCTTTCCTTACCTTAAATACTGATGTAGTACAAACACAGAGAATGCCCGCATGCGCAATCCACTACATCCGGACGCCACGGACATGTGGTGACTCGGTGCCGCATGCCTGTTAACATAGCGCCGGCGTAACACTCCAATTATGCCACAACGTCATGCATCTGTGAAGTCGTTACCATAGCGTACGCGCGCCCCTATCATCACCGCATACACCGCGCCTCCTACCGGCGCTTCAAAGCAGTGACCGTACAATTCTAGTCATCAAGTACGGTCACTGCCATAGCTGCAATATCACCTGGATTAGGCATACGCCACATCCAGTGTATCGATAGTATATATCACTACAACAAACCATAGCCTCTAAAATACAAATTACAACCTTCGATGGTAATTAAATATAGAACACATATAATTTCCCCAGTACCACCGATCTAATATACCGATCCCGGGCGACATGTATGAATCTCGCCGCGTCGGAGCGCACCTTTCCGCCGGTTTTTCTGGCGAAATCTGCGCCTGACTTATGTCGGCGCCGGGGCACGCTCATACATACCATGTAAAGTCCGCCGCGCCTCGCCAGTGTGTGGGGCGCAGTGCAGGACTTAGGCGCAGTGTGGGACTGTGCCTAAGATTCGCCACCCGAGGTAGTGCGATCATACATGCGGAAAAAAGTATACCGCGCCTCGCCAGTGTGTGAGGCGCAGTGCGGGACTGCGGCGAACATGTATTCCGATTCGAGACAGGCTGGAAAACAGCAAGAAATCATTAAAGATGTCCGTGCGGAGTATGAATCAAAAATCGCCTTTATAAAGGCGTACAACATTCTCTGAAAAAGAGCTCAAACCTACTAAAAAAAAATACATAAATAAAATCACTTTCCAAAAATCTAGAACGGCGCTACATCGGGAATTTGGATATTGGAAATTGCCGGGAAATACCGTAATTCAAATTCTGTAAGCTATTCTCATTGGTTGGCAGAAACCAGCCAATCAGAATTGATTGGTTGAGCTAGCGGGGGCTTGGCAATCCTGGCCAATCAGAATAGGAGCGACAGGGACCCATTATAACCTATGGAGAAGTTAGAACCAATCAAAATCAAAGGCGGGACAGTTCAAAATACAGTAAAAATGCAGAAAAGAGCTGATTGGTTGAACTAGCGGGGGCTTGGCTATCTCGGCCAATCAGAGCGCGAGCTACTTGTCCCATTGTAGTCTACGGAGAGATTGGGGCAATGAATTCTCGGCGCTCAGCACCATGTGGCATGGAGTATGATAAAAAAAAAAATCATTTTTATTAAGTGTAAAATATTCTCTGAAAAAGAGCTGAAACCTTCTATAAACATAAATCAATTAAATCCCGAACAACGCATTTGTCGCCGAGACCGGCGCTACATAAGGAATTGGGATATAGAGAATTGCCGGGAAATACAGTAATTCAAATTGTTTAAGCTCTTCTCATTGGTCGGCAGAAACCAGCCAATCAGAATAGGAGCGACAGTGAACCATTAAAACCTGTAGTCCTATTCATCTATCTACATATCAAGTGGCTACCACCTTGTTAATCCTCTATCATCTGGATTTGGGATATTTTGATGTTGTTTGTCCCCTGATGAACCAGCCAATATGGGGAAACGCGTCGGGACATTTTGTAGATATCTAATTACTTTTTGTGACATATGCGGTTTGGCATATATTTTTTAAAACTGGTGCAGGATATAGCCTTATCTATCATTTAAGGGCATTATAGGGTTAGCCAACGATTGGAGGGGTCGTCCTTTATCAGGACGGGTGCTCCTCCTCTGACAGATTATTAACAGGGCTAGTATGCATGATTTTTGTCCTGCCCAGTTTCTCCTGGATCCTTGAAGCCGGTTTTTATTTCTCTGGCGTCATCTGTGGAAAAAAGACTACGGTACCATGAGTAGTTTTTACCAATTGGATATTGTACATTTTCCTTGATATTTTTGGGTGATAATATAGACACTATTTGGATCCTGGAGTAGTGCTTACTTAGTATGTAGATTCATTAAGGTGGAGCGTGACTGTGTGATTTTTTCCTGGGTGTATAAATATTTTAATCTATATTAATAAAAGTATAGTTTTAATAGTATACTCTGGGATTTAGTTTTCTCTGTGAGCTTTTTTTGGTTCTAACTTCTCCATAAGTTATAATGGGTCCCTGTCGCTCCTATTCTGATTGGCCAGGATTGCCAAGCCCCTGCTAGCTCAACCAATCAGCTCTTTTCTGCATTTTTACTGTATTTTGAACTGTCCCGCATTTGATTTTGATTGGTCAATAGTTCTCCATAGGTTTTAATGGTTCACTGTCGCTCCTATTCTGATTGGCTGGTTTTTGCCGACCAATGAGAATAGCTTACAGAATTTGAATTACTGTATTTCTCGGCAATTTCCAAGATCCTAATTCCTGATATTGCACCATTCTAGATTTTTGGAAAGTGATTTTTTTTTTATTTTTTTTATTAAATAAGGTTTGAGCTCTTTTTCTGATAATGTTTTCTGCTTTTATAAAGGCGATTTTTTTTGGAATCATACTCCATGCCGCACGGAGCTGAGATGGATTTCTTTTGCGATCTTCTATATGTTTCCTCTCATGTTCCGTTCTCCCTTCACTTCGCCGGATCATTTAGACCAGAATCAACCAGGTCTGCCTGTCGGAGCTGCCGAGCGATGCATTGCGCCGCACTTTGTCGACTCGCGATCGTACATGCCTCAGAGTTTTCGAGCGCGCCGCATCCCGCCCCGATACGCCCACACCGCGCCCATTGCACGCCCCTTCATGTGAGGTGCAGCTAAAACTGGCGAACGCTGCGCCTAACATCGTATCCCTGTGTCCAACAGGGGATTCGAGCCGGTGAGGCGCAGGTTACGCCAGAAAACAGGCGTAAATGCCGTTCATACATGTCGCCCCCAATGTTTAAACAAGATACTCAATGGATAATAAAGAAATATTATTAATTTAATTTCAACCACTTACATAGCCTTTAACCACTGTCATAGTTACACAGGTATCCCAAGGAACGACGGGACAATAATGAAGATAACCCTAATAAATAGATGATTGGTCTAATAGATTTAAAATCCTCAAATAAATGATGCAAACAATAACATTTCATTAAGTCCATTTGGTCTTCAATTGGTATATCCAGAAGGCCTCTCTTTGTAATATCTTTCTTTCATAGTCCCCTTGAACGGCGACTAGGTGTCACCACCTCCAATACCGAGAAAGATAAGGCTGTGGTGTCACCACCATGGATATCGACAAAATGTCGTGCCACAGATGTGTCACGTCCATTCTCAATGTCCCCTATGTGCTCCAGTATTCTTTGTCTTAGTTCCCTTGATGTTTTACCAACTTACATTAACGGACAGGAACACATACACTGGTAAATAACCCCTTTTGATTTACAATTCACAAACATCTTCAGAGTATAATTTTTACCACTTTTGTGATCAGTAAACCCTTTGCATATCCGAATATACTTACAGGCCTTACATTTGCCACATTTATATGTTCCAGTTATGGGTACATTAAGCCAAGTGCAAGCCTGCTTAGGTGGTACAAAGTGACTATGCACCAGGCTATCTCTCAGATTCCTTCCCCTTCTATAGGTGATACTAGGGTACTCTCCAACTAATTCCATAATATCCGGATCCTGGGTGAGGATCGGCCAGAAAGTTCTAAAGACTTCTTTTACAGCGTCAGCTGCCATATCAAAAGTCCCTATTACTCTTAGCTTCTTATTATCATCCCTCACCCTGGTATTTAAAAGGGCATTGTGATCAGTTTCAAGAGCCTGATGATAAGCTTGTTTTAGAATATGTTTAGGGTAGCCTCGTTCTGAAAACCTTTTTGTTAATGCATCTGCCTCCATCTTATAGGCCTGTAAGGTCAAGCAATTGTGGCGAATCCTGGTATACTGACCTTTTGGAATGCCTTGCCTTAATGGATAGGGGTATGCACTGTCCCATCTCAAGAAGCAATTACCTGCTGTAGATTTTCTATATGCAGATTAGTACTGATTTCAAAGGTGAATCTAAGACCTGTCTCATTGCTGTTCAATCTGTCCACAAAGGATGCTAGTATACCCATAATTGGTTGTTCTCCATTTGGGGCATATTTTGCTCCCATTCAAGCATCCTACTCTGCACCCTCCTCATCCTCTTCATCGCTGAATCCCACTATGAGTGTTCAACCCCCTTTTTTAGAGGGAAGGATGACACAGAAATGAAGGATTTAAATGGTATTAATGATGAGAAGTGGCGTATTATTAATCTATCTAAGAAAGCATTGACGGATGCAGAGGTGAGATTGTTAAATAAAGGTCTATCCTTTGTACCTGTTGCACCTTATAGAGTCTTTGAATGGATTAAAGATCTTCACTTATTTGCCAGGAATTTAAAATGGAATTTTTTTTACAAGAACTGTGATAGAAGACAATGATAAGAATTAGGAGTAGAAATGGATGATTTGGGAGATGTGAGGATGTTGGCTTCACTATTGGATGAAAATGAGAGAGATCCATCAAAGGGTCCATTCTCAACCTGTCGTCTAAAGAGTATAAAAAATCCCCCTTTGGTTGATAATAACATTGATGTATTTGTGAACGTTGTTAGCCACGCCTTGGAAAACATTAACATAGATATGAGGGAGAGAAGAAAAACATCGAATTTGTCAAAAGAGGAATACTTTGCGTTGAGATCTTTGGAAAAGGATGATAGGCTAACCATCAAGCCCTCAGATAAAGGAGGTAACTTAGTGGTTCAGAACTTTGAGGACTACAGGGAATTGTGCCTATTAGTCCTTAAGGAAAAAGAAGGATATTCTATCCTTGAGGGGACCCGACTGATAAATTTCAAGGGGAACTAAGGGATCTTTTGACACCGGCCCTCAGGAATGGACTCATCAGTGAAAAAGAGTTTGAATTCCTTTATCCTAAGTTTCCTCAGTTGGCATCTTTCAATGGTCTTCCCAAAATTCATAAGGGATTAACACCATTAAAATGCAGACCAATTGTGTCATGAATTGGGAACCTAACACAAAATTTAGGTACTTATTTGGATCAAATTTTGAGACCTTTTGTTTTGACTTTGCCCTCATATATTAGGGATACAATGGACTTACTTCATAAACTAGAGGATGTCATAATCGAAGAGGAAGCATACCTGTGCAGTATAGATGTTGAAGCTCTTTATAGTTCGATTCCAAACCCATACGGCTTGAGAGCATTGGAATTCTTTCTGTCTACAAGGAGCCAGTTCCTCATACCACATAACAATTTTGTGTTGAGCTTGATGAGATTTGTGCTCACTCACAATTATTTGTGTGGCCCTTTGGGGACGCTACATCGATGATATTATAATTATGTGGACCGGCTCAAAGGAGCATTTTATATCCTTTGTGGACAGATTGAACAGCAATGAGGTAGGTCTTAGATTCACCTTTAAAATAAGTACTAATCAGTTGTGTTTTTTGGATTTAATGATTAGTAGGGGTCCTGGTGGAAGAATATAGACCTCTGCATATAGAAAAAATAACAGCAGGTAATTGCCTCTTGAGCTGGGACAGCGCAAATCCCTATCCATTAAGGCGAGGCATTCCAAAAGGTCAGTATACCAGGATTCGCCACAATTGCTCGACCTTACAGGCCTATAAGATGGAGGCAGATGCATTGACAAAAAGGTTTTCAGAACGAGGCTACCCAAAACATATTCTAAAACAAGCTTATCATCAGGCTCTTGAAACTGATCACAATGCCCTTTTAAATACCATGGTGAGGGATGATAATAAGAAGCTAAGAGAAGTAAAAGAAGTCTTTAGAACTTTCTAGCCGATCCTCACCCAGGATCCGGATATTATGGAATTAGTTGGCGAGTACCCTAGTATCACCTATAGAAGGGGAAGGAATCTGAGAGATAGCCTGGTGCATAGTCACTTTGTACCACCTAAGCAGGCTTGAACTTGGCTTAATGTACCCATAACTGGAACATGTAAATGTGGCAAATGTAAGGCCTGTAAGTATATTCAGATATGCAAAGGGTTTACTGATCACAAAAGTGGTAAAAATTATACTCTGAAGACGTTTGCGAATTGTAAATCAAAAGGGGTGATTTACCAGTGTACGTGTTCCTGTCCATTAACATATGTTGGTAAAACATCAAGGGAACTAAGACGAAGAATACTGGAGCACATAGGGGACATTGAGAATGGACGTGACACATCTGTGGCACGACATTTTGTCGATATCCATGGTGGTTGCACCACAGCCTTATCTTTCTCGGTATTGGAGGTGGTGACACCTAGTCGCCGTTTGGGGGACTATGAAAGAAAGATATTACAGAGAGAGACCTTCTGGATATACCAATTGAAGACTGTTAGACCAAATGGACTCAATGAAATGTTATCGTTTGCATCATTTATTTGAGGATTTTAAATCTATTAGACTAATCATCTATTTATTAGGGTTATCTTCATTATTCTCCCGTCTTTCCTTGGGATACCTGTGTAACTATGACAGTGGTTAAAGGCTATGTAAGTGGTTGAAATTAAATTAATAATATTTCTTTATTATCCGTTGGAGTATCTTGTTTAAACATTGGATCTATATAGGAGATAGGTGGTACTGGGGACATTATATATGTTCTATATTTAATTACCATCGAAGGTTGTAATTTGTATTTTAGAGGCTATGGTTTGTTGTAGTGATATATACTATCGATACACTGGATATGGCGTATGCCTAATCCAGGTGATATTGCAGCTATGGCTGTGACTACTTGATGACTAGAATTGTACGGTCGCGGCTTTGAAGCGCCTGTAGGAGGCGCGGTGTATGCAGTGATGATAGGGGCGTGTGTGCGCTATGGTAACGACTTCACAGATGCATGAAGTTGTGGCATCATCGGAGTGTTACGCCGGCGCTATGGTAACAGGAATGCGGCACCGAGTCACCACATGACCGTGGCATCCGGATGTAGTGGATTGCGCATGCGGTCATTATCTGTGTTTGTACTACATCAGTATTTAAGGTAAGGAAATCTACACCATATGGCCTTTTGCTATCGAAGGAGTTTAAGAATGGGTATCAGCTCTTGAGATCAGAGGGGCTGACATGTAGAGTTTTTCCCTATCAGAGGAGGCCACCTATTCTCCAGCGGGTAAGATCTTTCTTTTTTGGAGTGGGCTTGGATAGTCACATGCAATATGAATAAGAGGATTAAATGGGGTTTTAGTGTATTTTATCATCCCCCTCTTTTTTTGTATATGTATAGGGATCATGCCCTTATAGCTGGAAATACTGTTGTTCCATACACAATTTTGGGTGTGTGGATTATGTTTCATTAGTGTGTTTCCATTGGTATTAAATACCGTTTTTCTGGGCCTTAATTGATGTAATTTGAATAATTGTTTTTTGGGTTTTTTGCCCTATGAACCCCGTTTTGGAGGGGGGAAAGCGTCGGATTTTTTTTGGATGGTATTGAATTGGTTTTGTTTTGTTCCTTTTGGGAAAAACTATTGAGTACTGTAATATCAACATTAATTCATTGTAATTTTAAAATATATTTCTGGGTTTTTTATAGGGGGAAAATGGGGGTTTTGAAGTTAGATGGGTTTCCCTGGGGGGTGTCCTTTTTGGGGACGGGGTCCTTGTGTTTGATAGGTAGGAATTTAGCTATTGTGGTTAGAGGAAATATAGGGTTTTGTAGGTATTTTAAGATTGTTTATTAAAAGCATGTTTTATTGGATGTTAGGCAACCCTTCGTATTTTGTGTGTTTTAAAATTCTTTTTTGGGTTGCTGCTTTTTGTTATTATTGGATCCCCCAGCCCTTACTAATTTTGGGGGTTTGTTGTTTATTTTGTAATATTTGTGCATCGCTGTATTCTGAAAGCCATAACTTTTTTCATTGTTCCTAATTAGTGTTGAACGATTATTATCGACAAAGTTGAAATCTGCACGGTTTTTATGTTGATCGGAATTTTTCGATCACGCGATAATTTAGGTGAAAATCTGCGCATAATCATAATATGCGGGTTGTAGGCACTTCCTGTCATTTGGGGGCCAGCAAAACAATAAAATAGAGTAGGGTGAGCTGGGTATGGAGTATGATGGGGTGTGTATGGTTGTGATTGGTGGGGAAAACAAAAAGACCTCGTTTTACATGAAAGCCTTCCCGTTAGATCAGTGTGGTCTGGTCTCTAAGAGCAGGACGTGTGTAGGTCCTTCAATACAGCTCAGCGAAAAACAGTTCTCTTTTTTCAAAGAAAACTATGCTTTTAGGTGAACATTAGAAAAAAAAAGGGAGATTAGAGAATTTCAGTTTTTAAGCTACTTAGGCTAAGAATTTTAAAAAAGCGTTTAGCGCTGTACAGCCGCAGAGGGGTGGGGGTGGGGGGTTCTGGTGCGTGCGAACACAGACAGGGGGGAGGCAGGGTTTTGAAAAGGGGAGTGGATTTGTGCAGCCAGGACTTGCTTTGCCCTGCATTGAAATGGTTTTTTTAACAGTTTTTGGATAGTTTTTGGGGAAAAAAATTAGCTTGTATTTTGTGCAGCCTGTACTTTATTAGGATACAGTCTTTTTAGTAATGCAGGTGTTTTAAAACTCACCCCTTTTTTTTCTGTCCGATTTAAAAAGGTTTTTTTTTCCTTTGGCGCGTCAGTTTTGTTTAAAGACCATTTGTCTTTCAATAGGTACAGAAAAATTTTTAGTCACCCCCCGGGGGTTTTTAAAGTGCAAAAACCACCTTTATTTTCAGTTTAAAAAATTTAATTAGTGTTTTTCATTTGGGGCAGCCGGGTTTTTTTAAAGGAACCACTTTGTACTTAACATAGGATACAGAACATTTTAGTCACCGCAGGTGTTTTTATAGGTGCAAAAAACCAGTTTTATTAATCCATACTCAAATTAATTAGGTTTTGTTCACTTTGGCGCAGGGCCATTTTTGTTTAAAGACCATATTGTACGGATATTACCATTACAAGAAATTTGTAGAATTGGTGTTGTATTTCTAGGTGCAAAAACCACATATTATTATCACAAGTACACATTTAATTACGTGTAATTTTCACTTTGGCGCAGCTCAGTTTTGTTCAAAGACCACTTGTACATTAAATAGGAATATAGAACTTTTCTAGTTCAGATGGTGTATTTCATAGGTGCAAAAAACCACGTTTTATTTATTGTACACTATTTAATTTAGGTTTTGTACACTATGGCGCAGGCATTTTTGTTAAGAAGACATCTCTTGTATGGGATATTAACATATAGAAATTGCTAGTATTGGTGTTGTATTTCATAGGTGCAAAAAAAACCAACCTATTATTATCAGTAACAATTTTAAATACGTTGTTTTTCACTTTGGCGCAGCCCAGTTTTGTTTAAAAAAGACCCATCTTGCACTTATTTTACATAACAGAAATTTGCTAGTAATTGCAGGTGTATTTCATAGGTGCAAAAACCCACCTTTTATTATCCTTATACATTATAATAGAGTGTTTTTTTATTTGGTGTGCCCCAGTTTTGTTCATAGACCCGCCTTGCTTACTATATTTAATTACAGAATTTGTGTAGTTACTGTTGGGTGTATTTCTTGATGCAAAAACACGTTTGTTATCCGTATAACTTTTATATAGTTGTATTGCATGTGGTGGGGCCCTAGTTTTTTTAAATTAGCCACGTTGTACGACATTCTGAAAAACGCAATTTTCCTTCTCCATGTAACTTTTGAATAGTTTTATTGCGCTCGTTGAATCTCAGTTTGGCGAGATAGCGCACTGTATGATAGTTTGTTGAAAACTATTCAAGTCCTAGTCCACAACTGGGCAGTTGTAAATCCTTGGACTGAAGTAAGAACACTGTTGATTTCTGTCCTACGGTTCTTCCACCAGACCGCATTTCACAGGTATTAGCTAGATAACATTTAGTTTCTAATCCTTGTTGGTTAGAAATTAGAGGGGTTAATATAGATTTAATAAAAAGCATTTTTTACGCAAGGCGGGGTATGAGCTGTGATTGCTTGCTATGGACAACAAAGACAGTCTTATTGCTAGATAGTTTTCAAACATAAGGCCCTAAGTGTGTGAATGCTCAGTAAACAATGGCCAGCAACACTGAAGCTCCAATGCTGATTCGGCAGTGAGTAGAAAAGTTAATACTTTTTTTTTTATTTATTATAGCGGGGGCCAATAAGTAGTTTTGGTGCTATATAACTTTTTTTACTGTGATTTTAGATTGGAAAGTGAATACCTTTTTTGCTATTAAATATAGTTAGGACATTTCATTTTTTATGTTTGCTTGATTTTTTCTTAGTTGAACAAACTCTTTATAGAAAAGAAATGAAGTGATTCTAAAAAAATTATATATATATATATATATATTATATATATATATATATATATATATACAATATATATTTATTTTTTTCCTTTTTTCATCGGAAGACTTTTTAAAATTTAAGGACCTTATTTGAAGACGGGTTTGCAGAAATAAACTGTCCTTTTTGGGTGCCCATAGAAACCAAATTTCATAGTCAGCTTTCATTCCATTATTGTTTCGGGAAAAAATTTTTAAAGCTTTAATTGGTTGCCTTGGGCAAAAAAGGGACAGTCTTATTGCTATTTATTTTTCCAAAAAAAGGGCCCCTTAAGGGTGTGAAGGGCTCGGGTAAACAAAGCCAGAAATTACGGGGCCCCCAATGCTGATTAGCAAGTCAGTAGGAATTTTAGTGCTTTTTTGGGTTTTTAAATTATAGCTGGGGCCAATTTTTCTTTATGTTTTTTTTAAGTCAAATAAATGCTTTTAAAGAAAAAAAGATGTATAAAGTGATTTTAAAATTCCCCCAAAATTTTTCACTTATCTATAAGTTTTAAAAAATTTAAAGCCCCCCCTAAATCATTGGGTCCTAGAAAGCTGTTTCCCAATTACCATTCAAGCTGTCAGAAAACTATTTTTTTAATTCACCACCTAAGCTCCAACACTCCAACCTTACACTCAACGCTGAATCGGTAGTGGGGTTTAAAAGTAAAGAAAAATTAATTTTTTGTTGTTTAATATAGTTGTGGCCTATTTTTTATGCTTTTTTAAAAAAAAAAACAAATCCTTTAAAGAAACAGATCAATAAAATATTCCAGAAAAACTATTAAAGAAATCCTTGGGTGGAAGGGAAAATCCAAAAAACCCTAAAAATTTAAACTTTTGTATTTTTCACGGAAAACCCCTTTAGAGAAGGCCCCAGCAAAAATTGGCGTTTTTGAAAAATGTGTCCCAACTAGAGATGCGTGAATCGTTTTAAAAGGGAAATGGAAGTTTTTTTAAAATTTTCCCGGGGGAAAACTTCGTTTCTGAACAAAGTCAAATTTTTTGGGGGTGATTCCGGGAAGGGAACCCTTTTTTTTTAAATTTGGATAAAATGGCGGGCGGGAAAATGCCTTTACATGGGGCAAAAAAGTCTAGGGGGAAAAAAAATTTTAGTCCCCCAAAATTGACATGGGCAGAGATGAACCCAAATCAAAAGACCCGGGGGATTTTGTAAAGTCCCGCACTATATAAGTCCGGACGCGCCCGCTGGAAGTTCACACTCCTCTTCTGGGCCGTGGGGTAGTGTTCAGCTCCGTTTTAGGGTTCTCCCACAAAAAAAAGGGCCCTTTTTAAAACGGGCGTTTTTTTTTTTTTTGGGGGGGGGGGGGGGGGGTTCACACTTTTTCAGGGGAACTCCCTTTTTTTCGTTCTAATTTTTGATTTTTGGGGGTGGGGTATTGGAAGAAGTTCCAGTATGGGTCCAATACAGCTGTATATACTTATTAATGTTATCTGCTCGTTCTGGAGCACTTTGAATATCCAAGGGTTATCAAAGGGCCTGTTGTTTTTTTTGTATTATTTTAAAAAAAACAGCGTTTTTTACAGCCCAAAATTTCCATTTAAATTTTTGGGGCTATGTTATGTTTTTTTGCGCAATTTTTACCCAAAGGGCTATTTTAAATTTCTTTGTGTATTTTTAGTCAGTAAAAAAAAATTTGGGTTTTTTTTTTAAAGAAATTTTGCCTTTTTTAGTTAAATAATACCCAAAGGTTAATAAATTTTTTTTCTGCTTTTTGGGGTTTTGTAAAAAAACAGGGTCTTTTTAAAACTTGCTACATAGCGGGGTTGTTTTTGGTGCTCTTTTCTTTTGGAATTTGGACCCAAAAGGGTTTAAATTTTTAAGCGTTTTTTGTGTTGTAGTTAGTAAAAAAACGGTTTTTTTTAAGGCTAAAAAAATAAATTTTGCCTTTTAGAAAAATTTCCCTTATCCAAAAATTTTAAAATTAAAGCGTTTTTCTGCTGTTGTGGCCCGAAAATACACGTTTTTTTAACCGTTTCAAAGCGGGTTTAATTTTTTGGGCAGTCATTTCTTTTGCGCAATTTGTTCCAAGGGAAAAATTAAGCTTTCTTTTTTGCGGTTGTAATCAGTAAAAGAAACTTTTTTTTTCAACGCCAAAAAGAAATTTTGTTGTAGCAAAATTCAATCCGAAGGTTAATTAAGCTTTTTTCTGCTTTTTGGGGGTCATTTAAAAAAACACGTTTTTTAAAACACGTAAAAAGGGGGTCATTTTTGGAAGTTTCATTTCTTTTGGCAATTTAAACCCAAGGGGTTAATTAAGCTTTTTTTGGCTGTTGTATTTAGTAAAAAAAAAGGTTTTTTTAAAAGCAAAAAAAAAAAATTTTTTCCCTTTGTAGAAAATTTTCATATCCGAAGGTTAATTAAGCGTTTTTTGCAGTTGTTTCGGGTAAAAAAAACCTTTCGTTTTAAAACAGGGCTACAAAGCGGGAAATTTTTTGGCGTCTTGCTTTTGCCCCAATTTAGACCCAAAGGGGGTTTAATTAAGTGTTTTTTTTGCTGTTGTGGTCAGAAAAAGTACAGTCGTTTTAACCGCTACAAAGCGGGTTTAATTTTTTGCAGTCATTTCTTTTGCGAAATTTTTAGATCCGGGTTTTAATTTTAAGGGGTTTTTTTGTGTTGTAGTCATTTAAAAAAAATGGTTTTTTAAACAACGCCAAAAGGAGAAATTTTGCTTTTTGGCTTAATTCTTATCCGAAGGTTTTTTTAAGGGGTTTTTTGCGTTGTGGTAGTAAAATGCATGCCCGGTTTTAAACAGGGCTCCCAAACCCTGATAATTTTTGGCAGCTTTTTCTTTTGCGAAATTTTTTGATCCAAAGGGGTTTAATTAACCCAATTTTTTCTGTGTTGTAGTCAGAAAAAAGAAAAGGGGGTTTTTCAACGCCAAAGAAAAAATTTTTGCTTGTAGCCTTAATTCTTTTTCCGAAAGGTTTTAAATTAAGCGTTTTTCTGCTTTTTGTGATCATTTAAAATACAGTCTTTTTAAAATGCTAAAAAGCGGGGAAATTTTTTGGGGGCAACTCTTTTTTTTTGGGGAAATTTGGGTTCCAAAGGGGTTTAAATTTTAAAGGGTTTTTCTGTTTTGGGGGGTCGTAAAAAACCCCTTTGGTCGTTTTAACTTTGTACAAAGCGGGTTAATTTTTTTGGCAGCTCATTTTTTTTGCGAAAATTTTGGGGATTCAAGGGGTTAAAATTTAAGTTTTTTTTGTGTTTGGTCAGTAAAAAAACGTCTTTTTTAAAAAGCTACAAAGAAAGCTATTTTTTTTTGCGAAAATTTAGACCCAAAAGGGGTTTAAATTTAAAGGGTTTTTTTTTGCTGTTGTTTTTTTCAAAAAAAATAACTTTCATTTTAACACGCTACAAAGCGGGTTTAAATTTTTGGGCCCAGCCCCATTTCTTTTGCCCCCAATTTTTGACCCCAAGGGGTTAAATTTAAAGTGTTTTTCTGCGTTGTGGCCAAATTTTAAAATACACGCCCTTTTTAAAAAGCGCTACAAAGCGGTTTTAATTTTTTGGGAGTCATTTCTTTTGCGTTTTTTTAAGACCCAAAGGGGTTAAATTTAAAGTTTTTTTTTCTGCTGTTGTAGCAGAAAAAGGGAAAACAGTTTTTTTTCAACGCCAAAAAAGAAAATTTTTTCCTTTCCCCTTTTTGTGGAGCCCCAATTTTTTAACCCAAAGGGGTTTTCCCCAAAGCTTGTTGGGGGTTTATTTGGCGGCAAAAAAAGGGTGTTTTGTATTTATCATATAAAGATATCTTCATTAAACAGGTCTGTACAATTTTTTGGAACAAAAAAGTATGTCAAAACAGAGGGGTGGGGGGCCAGGCTCTTAAAATTTGCGAGTGGCGGGGCCAAACATTCCTGAAGCGGAAACCAGGCGCACCCACGGGCCAAAGGGACGTGGCGGGGCAGGGGGTCATTGGGTTAAGGGGGCCCAAAAATTTTGCCGGGTTTTTATCTAGGGGCCCTTGTGTTGCCCAGCAACCCAAGGGTTTTCTTGTTTGGTTGACTTAGGTCATCCACTTCTCCCAGATGCATCTGAAAAACCCCGGCAAAGAGTCGGGGGGAAAGTCAAAACCCAACCCTTATTTGGGGCTTTGGGGGGGGAAAGGGGGCCCGCGGCCTAAACCTTTTCCTAAAACCCGCCTCTTTTCCACCCGGTTCCCTCGGGCCAGAGATCTACTTTTTTGGTTTCGGGGTCAGCCCCATTTTTTTAACAGCGAGAATGAAAAATTTGAGGACGACGGGCCCAGCAGCTTTTTTTGGCAGCGAAGAAAGGGGGGCCAAATTACCCCCTGCTTCGGGCAGTAGGCGGCAAAGTAAAAGTGTGGAGTGTGGCATGGGAGGTCATGTTGTGGGGGTAGCCTTGCCTCCCAAAGCTGGTGAGGAGGACGCAGTGAAGATAAAAACCAAATAATCGAAGTTGTAGCCGACCGCCCCTCGGGGGACGAGGGCTTTAAACTTGCCCCTCGGGCAGCGGCGCAGCCGTTTGGTCGCAGGGTTTAGCAGCATTTGCGGGGTAAAGGAAACCCCAACGGCCCCGGGGTAAAAAAACCCGCTTCGCGGGTTTCCAAGGAAAGAGTAGGGGGGCCAGGGGGGCTCGCGGAGGCAGCGGCGGGTATTTGAAAACTCATGCGGGGGTTTGGGGGGAAAAATTCGCTACCGGGGGGTTTGTCGGGTTCTTTGCAAAAGAAAACTGGGGGAAAACCGAAAATATGGTATATGTAAAAATCTGTGGGCAGAAAGTGAAGGGTGGCCGGGAGTAACGTTGGCAAAGGGCCCCTTGCGTCAACCATGCAGCGTCACCACCCCGGGGGCCCTGGGGGAAACAGGGCCCTAGATGTGGGGGCCCATCCTGCCGCCGCCACAGCAGCAGGGCAGGGGGGCACGCATCATTGCACCCAAGTAAAGGGGCCCACCACCTCTCCCAAAAGGGGAAAGTGTTTCACTTTGCCTTAAATTCCCCCGGTCCGGGCCGCTCCTGCTCCCCCGCAAACTCATGGCCCCAAAGCAGTCTTTTTTGGGTTTTTTGTAAAGAGACCCAGTATGGGGCCCAACCCAATTTCCCCAAGGTCGGGTTTTGACCTTTGCCCCTTTTGCCCCCCAAGTTGTTGGTGCTGCAGCCCCTTTCCTTTCCAAATGGGGGGACTTTTCCCTTGTTCAGAGAATTAATGGCCTGGGGGCCGAACCGAGGTGGGGAGTTCCAAAACGTTTTTTTTTTTTTCCAAAAAAGGCAAAATTTCCACCCTTTTACAAAAAATATTAGTTTAAAAAAGGTGGGCCAAGTTTTGGGTTACGGTTTGTTCCAAGGTGCCGGCACCGGGGGCGTGTGGGCTTTTAACTACAGTCAGGGCCCAGTACATGTCCCTTTTCGGCCCACTGGTTGAATGTGCTTCTGCCCAGCCCCATCAAAAAAAATTTGACAGGAGACGGGCCTCTTTTCCTCCCCGTTGTTTAAAAATGCTGCTCCTGCACCAATGTCTGCCCCCTCCTCCCCCACACCCCCATCTCAGGGCCCCCACAAAAATTTTGTCCTCATACCACATGGCAGGGCACAATGGGGGGGTCACGCCCGTTTTTACACCTGGTTGTGGCGAACGAAGTAAACAGGGGGGAACTGCCCCGCGTCATGAGCGGGAAATCAATGTGTGGCTTTTCCTTGGGCCCAAATGCAAATCGGAACCATGGTGAGGAAAAATGGGAGTAACATGGTTTTCTGTGCTGCACCCAGGAAAGGATGGTCCATGCGCCCGGGATGGGGGGAAGTAATTTCAAACTGGTTGTTTAAAAGGTTCCTGGAAAGTCTTCCAAACCCTTTCAGAAGATTCTGAAAATTTGGGCCCGGAAACTGTGCATGGGACTTTAATTTCCCTTTTTACAAAAACAGGAAAACCCCTCCTCGGGGTTGCAGCGGGAAAAACGGCTTCCCCCCCAAAACCCCCGGTGATATCGATGTTTCCACCCCTTGGGGAATTTTCCCGCCCCGCAAAATTGGGACCGGAAATGTATGAACAGGAAAGGCCCTTAAAAGATTTTTTGTGATCCAGGCGGACAGGGGTAATCCCTGTGTAACTTTGTTTTCAGCCGTGGAGCTCATGGTGGGCACCCGCCGTTTTTCTGAGGGCCATTTGGAAATAGGCAATGGTTTTTTGGGAATTTGCCGAATACGGGATGAAAAAAAGTCATTCCACTGCTTATGTCCTGGAACAGATGCTGAAATTTTTGTTGGGCAGGGGGGACTGGGGGACGTGGGGGGCTACATTTTCGCGGCCCCCCATGAGCCGGTGGGGGACTGAATGGAGGAGGAGGGGGGAGGGGGAGGAATTTTGGGGAAAAAGCATTGTCTGGTGAAATGAAATGGTTTTTTTACCCGGGGGGCAGGAGGGAGGGCAGGGCAGCTGGTGGAGATTTTGGAGAGGGGGAAGACGAGGCAGATGCCCCCACAAGACCGTGGCAGTAACAGTGGAGAGGGAGGCAGGGAGCCCCTCGGATCACTTTGCAGATCCCTTTCGCATGCTGATTTCCCGGGCTATGACCCCCCGAATAGTCACCATCCGGAAAAGGGAATGTCTGGCCTCCACCCAATTTAACCCTTACTATCGGTCCAAAAAGGGATTTTTTTCCCAGCTATTAGAGGGAGGACAAACCAAATATTTTGGAAACCCTCTGTAGTCAGTTGGCCGTTACCTATGTGCGGAAATCGCCCCTCCTCTGACAGGTTGCCCGGGGGTTTCTCGCGCTACATACACTGTGCGGCTGCGGGGGGAAGGGGGTGGGGGGGTATACAGTCCAGCTCCATAAGCACAACCCCATCTGGAGTCGCGAGGGGCATTTTTTCCTTCACCCGCCTAGTGAGAAGGGCGTCGCCAGCAGCACAGGACCTGGGCGACCCAAACCAACGGGGGTGGCCTATTTGGGACAGACTCTGCCACCCAGTTAGAAGATCCGGGGGCTACGGGGCAGCCCAAACTGGATGTGGGCCGCAATTTGACAGTTTGCAGGGGAACTGTCCTGCCCGGGCCATGTGGGCTCAGAGAGGGTTTCAGTGCCGGGGCCCATCGTTCCCCCAAAAGGAAAAACGTTTTCCAGGGGGAAATTTGGAACGATTGATCTTTGTCAGAGAATCAGGTGGGATGGCCAGATTTCCACACCCCAATTTCCTTAGGCGTCAATTACAAAACCCATGACGCCTCACTAAAACTTAAAAATTTATCGGGGGTCAAACTACCTGCCCACCACTATTCGATACCCCCACCCACCGATGCACCATTGTGCCAGTTTCTCCAACTGCCCCCCACCTCTTTACAGGGGCTGGTATTGCCACCCCCCCTCACACTCTGTCATGTTTATTATACCTCATCTGCCCACCCTGTTTTTGGGTTTTCCGTGGGTCCACACGTGTTTTGTGCCACTCTGACCCCATGCTTTGCTCCTGCCGTCACCTCCACTCTCGTCATTGTGCCACCTGGGCCTCTCGTGTTTTGCCACCTCCAGAATTTCATTGTGCCCCTGTCTGACCTCATGCTTCTGCTGTGGGCTGCCGTGACCACACACTCTGTATTGTGCCACCTCTGACCTCATGCTGCCGTTGCCCTGCCATGGGGCCTCCACACTCTGTCATTTGGCCCCTCTGTGGCCTACTACTGTTTTTTTCCACCTCCAGAATGTCATTGTGCCACTATCTGACCTCATGCTGCTGCTGTGGCTGCTGCCGTGACCTACACACTCTGTCATTGTGCCACTCTGTGGCCTACTCCTTTTTTTTGCCACCACCAGAATTTCATTGTGCCACGGTCTGACCTCAGGCTGCGGCTGTGGCTGCTGCCGTGACCTCCACACTCTGTCACTGTTCCACTCTGTGGCCTACTCCTTTTTTTTCCACCTCCACACTCTGTCATTGTGCCACTGTCTGACCTCATGCTGCTGCTGTGGCTGCTGCCGTGACCTACACACTCTCTCATTATGCCAATCTGTGGCCTACTCCTGTTATTGCCACCTCCACACTCTGTCATTGTGCCACTCTTTGACCTCATGCTGCTGCTGTTGATGACGTCATCTCCACACTGTGTCATTGTTGCCACTTTGTGGGCTTCTGGGTTTGCTGCCACCTCCAGAATTTGTCATTGTGCCACTGTGTGGCCTACTCATGCTGCTGCCAAGTGACCGCTGTCTCACTGGAACACCCTGTGGCTTTCTAATGCTGTTTCCACCCTCACCACTCTATGACGTTGCCCCTATGTTTGTTTTTCCCCAGAAGGAATGGGAAGGATCAGGATTGTCTAGCCAAAAGCAGGAGTGGATACAGAACACAAAAGACATGCACATATCCCATTTACTGGTCATCTCTGTTTTGGATCAACTCCTGTTTGTTTTTTGGCCTTAGCAATACTGATGGATTATTGACCGATTGAAAGCAGACACTGACGATGAAAGGAAGGCAAAATGACCAGAGATTTCCAACGCAAAATTACTGCCGACACCCTCTCCACTCATTCGGGGGGCCTCTACATGTATCAGCGTTTAACAGAACAGGTTCTGTCATATTTTGTGACAGTTTAAAGCTCTGGCTTCATGGAGTGACCCCTGCTGTGACGTCCCCTTACTGTGTTGCGATCTGTGGCGGCTCCGATAACCTACTACTGTGTTCTTTGACGCTTTGGTAGGATCTTAGCCCTCAGCTTGTTTTTTTCCAGCTGGCGCTGCCATAACATTATCAGGCTGCATTCATGCTTCAATTTTTCGGTCAGTTTTTCCCCCGTAAGTGCCCAGGGAATTTTAGAGTGAAGCGATTCTAAGAGCGGCGGCAGTCATGTGCGTGTCATACTAAAACACAGCATTGTATGAAGCCCCAAACCAAGCTCCCTCTCATATTTAAGCATGGCACAACGTTCTACAGCACCCTACAGGCTCTCTGCAGCCCGGAAATAGCTGTTTTTTAACGCGGTTCATCCCAAAGTAATTCGGACCGAAAGGAATTTTGTCGGAAAATTCGGCGAAGTCGATGAACCGAATTTTTGAAAAATTCACCCATCTCTAGTCCCAACAATCTAAACAGAGTAAAATTTGGTTAACACAAACTGTGAAACTAATTGTTAGATAAGTTCTAAAAAACTATAATTAATGTTGTTGTTTGATAAAATGAATGATAACAACAATTACATGAGTGAACATAAACAGTACATTTATAAGTAGGAAAACAAACAAAAAGCAGGGCAAAATCTTTTTAAACTCTGCCAGAATATCCTAAGAATGTTATTAATAACAGTTTTCATACTTCAAAAATTGTATTTGGACAGCAGACTGCTTATAATAATAAAATAATAATTGATTCTTCCTGAATCTAGTAGTAAAATTAAAACCACACTTTGGCCTGTTTTCACTTAAGCAAAGAAATAGGTGTCATATTTTGGGCTGTAATTTTTTTTTTTTAATTATTTAAGATTCTTTTTGTGTAAGCATTGCAAACAAATATATAAATGACAGATTTCATTTATTTACAAATGTTTATTTCATAACCCTGCTTTTAACAAAGTTAAAAAATAGGGTGTCAGCTGGGTATTGTATAGATAGCTAGACATTATTAGGCTGTAGTACATGTAGTCTTGCTTTAAGGATGCAGTAAGGCCTCGTTCACACGACGGTTTTGCCCGCGGGTTCTTCAGTTCTGTGTGCTCAAAAGGGGGCGTGTGTGATTTGTTTGAATTACATATCATGTGACCCAGCAGGATGAAATCACCAGGCCTTTTCTCTCTCTAGTGAAAGAAAGTTGTGTTTATGTATAGAATTGTAAGTAGCTACACTTTAGCTCAGAGGTAACATTTTTGCTTTACAGCACAAGGGTCCTTGGTTCAAATCTCTGCAGGAACTTAGCCTGTGAATTTTTCTTTCCTCTTTATCAACGCACATACCTCATTGAGGGTTCTTTTTTTATTTATTTGCACTGTCTGACTTATTACTAACTAGTCCAAAGGACAGGAGTAATATGACAGCACCCGGGGTTTGAGCACTCATTAGCTACCTAAGAAGAGAGGTGATATCTGAGCATGTGCAACCAGGACTGAGGATCTCACAGCCCTGGTTGTATCCCCTGGAGATGAGCTGTAAACAACGGATCACTAATGGAGCAGCTAAAACAAAAATGATGCCGAATTTTTAATAATGATGAATGCTGAAAATGTTTATTATTTCATTTTCAAACTTCCCACGTCAATTTTACTTCGTGGCAAAACTCCTTTAAGCACGGGCTTCAGACTTAGTAAATGACATTAGATAATTCCTTGAATGTATTTAGATAAGTAAAATTAATTAAATTTCAATTTGACTTGCCATAGAGAAATGTATTTTCTCACTTGAATACAATTTCAACAAAAAGTTATAGAGCTCAGCTCATGGTTTCCTCTGCTAACCTCAGATAAATTAACCCCTTAACGACCTTGGGCGTATCAGTACGTTCCAGGGCCGCTAAGGGGCTTTGCAAGGGGATCGCTCCGCGGACCCCCCCGCACAGCCCCCGGGTGTTAGCGGCAAATCGCCGCTAACACCGGCCCGTAACAAACGCCCGGCGGGTGTCTGCGCCCGCTGCCCGCTGTTTTTACCCATCAGGCACCGCGGCAAAGATGGCCGCGGCGTCTGAATTAAAAACCCCATCGGTGCGGTGATCGGCATAAGCGCAGCTATGCGCCCGATCCGAACACCGGGCATTGGGTGGGGAGCCTTGTGAAGGCTCCCGTCACTTACCCTGGCCGGTTTGCCCCACTCCGGGCCGCAGACAGGAAGTGGGGAAACCGCCATCTTGTACACCCAATGCATTGCCTATGCAATGCATTAGGTTGCATTTAACAATCACCGCCACCTAGTGGTCAAGTACCACAGGGGGCCCCCAATGTTACAGTAAAAAAAAAAATTGCGTTTTTTGGTTTATTTTACGTCACTTTAAAAAATGGGAAAAAAAAATGATCAAAAAAATCGCAATGCATTCCAAACTGCTAGCGATAAAAGACACTTCAAACCCGCAAAAAATTTCCCCCCTTTACTGACGTCCGTAGGTGTTAGTACAAAAAAGTTATTGGTCACACAAAATGGTACCATGGCGCAAATTTCAAAAATAGAAAATGTTTGGAATTTTTTTAACGGGACCAAAACATAACGAAACCCTACATGTTTGGTTTTTGCCGGATGCGTAACAACCTGTAGAATACAGATAACACATTATATTTACCGAAGATTGAACGCCGTAAAAGCAAAACCCCCGCAAACATGGTGAAAATACATTTTTTTTCAAATTTTTTCCCACTTGGAATTTTTTTACGGTTTCCAGTATATTCTATAGTATAATGAATAACACCAGTAGACAGTACCTCTTGTCCCGCAAAATAAAAGGGTCTCATTTTCTAAGTGGGAAAAATAAAAAAGTTATGCTTTCAGAAGGCAAGGAGGGAAAAACGAACGTGTCCCCCAAAAAAAACGCCGGGTCCTTAAGGGGTTAATACATTATTTAGAGACCAATGACACGAAGTATGAGAGAAAGTTTGCTCTTGGACATGTAACCAGCAACTAATTCTGCCATCCTGCATATCCATGAACACTTATACTTCAAACAAAGAAGCCTGGTTTATGATAGGAGATAAAATATGGATATATAGAAAGGAGTTTAATGGTTTAGGTTCAGGGTACATAAGCAGCACACACTTTAGTTATTGGAAGCCTTCTAAAAAGAGGTCAAAAGAAAAGTCAAAAGGCAATCTCTATAAAGATAACACCTAATACTGTTTTTCAATAACATGCCTGACAATGGCAGTATACCTTGAGAAGGGCCATCTCCCAGGAACATATAAAATAATTTTTGCAAATAGAATGACCCAAAGGACTTATAGATTATATTCACTGTATCAGAGAGGTTAAAATATTTCCTATTGGTTAGCACTTTACAAAGACTTATTTCAATCCTTTCATATTTGGAAAAACACCAGAATGATGAAAGCCCTTATACCTCCAACCTTTATGTGACCTTTATTCTAAAGAAGAAATAAAAAAAAAACTTGGACAGGACTGAAATAAGTTGAACTGTAAGTGAAATGTGCAGATTTACAGGGCTATTTTAGTATTTTAGTCAGAAGTAAAATAATTGAAACAACTTAAGATTTTAGCTCATGGTATCTGTGGAATGTAATTGTGTATTTGATGTAGGTAAAACTGCTAGGTTATTTTTCCAGTTCTTTTCTAATCACATATTACGAGGTTTTAAGGCAAGGCTAAAGGAATATAGTGGTAGAATGTATTTTTCATATGTTGCCAACAAAATCAGTTTTACATAATACGTGGCAATGTTCCAAATATATCCAGAACTCATATAAAAGTTTTAAATAAATGATAGTTCAAGGGTACACCCTAAGGTTTCGGAGTAAGAACATCCAGAGCTAACAAATATTAACATTCTGGCAACTTACTGTGTAATTCATGGCTGGTGTTTGTGTTTAGTTATATATACTAATTTAAAATGTATCTGCAGAAATCTATTCTACAATTGTAATATTACTTTATGAGACATACAACAGATTTTACATATACTTTATTCCTCAGCACAGTCACATAGTAGCAATATTGGGTTTTGAGTGTTGCTGAACTTTGTGGTAACTGCAAAAAAAAATTTCTCCATCCTATATACTTTCTGTTAGAATCAAAACTGGTAAAAATTTTGGCATAAGTGGCATAATGAGATTATACTTATGCTGAGATATTAGATCTCGTTCAGTGATGACTAACTGGTGGATAGTATGCAGCCCCTAGACCAAATCATATGGCACAACTGACATTCCAAAGATAAAGCTTAGTCCAATAGTCTCCTGTATACTAAATGTATGTTCAACCATAACTCAAGAGCTAAGTAGTAGGTTTGGAAGACTGAAAACATATTGTTGAGATTCATCAATGCTGTTGTGTAATGCATGTGTTTAGGAGTCATTATAAATAGCATACATTTATTTGAATGGTGCCTGGCATAAAACATTTGGCAAAATTATTATTAATAATAATAATAATAATAATAATAATAATAATAATAATAATCTTTATTTAAATAGCGCCAACATATTCCGCAGCACTTTACAATTTGGAGGGTATAGGTGCAGACAAAAAAAACATACATTGCACAATGAAAAGCTACTTACAGATGAGACACAAGGTTAGAGGGCCCTGCTCGCAAGAGCTCACAATCTATTAGGGTGTACGGGAGAGACAAAGGGTAAGAAGTGCTAGATTTACAATGGTCCAGCCATGTGACATAAATACGGGGTTGTTTTATGTAGAATTCGGATGGACCTGCCACCCAGACAGTACATCTATATACAGTTAAGTGCCGAAAATGAGTGCCCTGGCGGGTGACAGGGTGGGGGGGGGGGGTTAGCCATTAGGGATTCTGGTAGGCCAGAGTGAGAAGATGTGTGCTCAGGGCCCTCTTAAAGCTATGAGAGTTCTGAGTGTGCCTGATCGCCCACGGTAGCATGTTCCAGAGAACTGGTGCTGCACATGTGAAGTCTTGAAGACGTGCATGGGAGGTTCGGATGATTGAGGAGTGTAATCTGATATCATCAGCAGGGAGGAGAGAGCGGGTAGGGTGGTAGACAGAGATGAGGCAGGAGATGTTGGGGGGTGCAGCGCTGTGGAGAGCTTTATGGGTGAGTGTGATGAGTTTATATTGTATCCTGTACTGAATGGGCAACCAGTGCAGTGACTGACACAGGGTAGAGGCATCAGTGTAGCGGCTGGAAAGAAAGACAAGCCTGGCTGCTGCATTCAGGACAGATTGGAGAGGGGAGAGTTTGCACAGAGGGAGACCGATAAGCAAGGAGTTACAGTAGTCGAGACGAGAATGAATAAGAGCAACAATGAGAGTTTGAGTTGTTTTCACAGTGAGAAAAGGACGGATACTGGAGATTTCCTCGAGGTGCAGGTGACAGGAGCGGACGAGGGACTGGATATAGGGGATGAAAGACGGATCAGAATCTAGTATAACCACAAGACAGCGGGCCTGCTGCCTCGGAGTTATAGTGGTGCCATACACTGAGACAGAAATGGCAGGGTAAGGTCGGTTAGTAGATGGTAGGATGACTAGAAGTTCAGTTTTAGGGAGGTTTAGTTTGAGATAGAAAGAGGACATGATGTCAGAGACAGTGGACAGACAGTCACTGGTGTTTTGTAGCAGGGCAGGAGTAATGTCTCGGGAAGAGGTGTATAGTTGAGTGTCATCCGCATAGAGATGGTACTGGAAGCCAAATCTGCTTATTGTTTGTCCAATGGGGGCTGTGTAGATAGAAAAGAGGAGAGGACCGAGAACGGATCCCTGAGGAACCCCGACAGCAAGACGAAGAGGAGAGGAGTTAGATCCTGCAAATGAGAAACTGAAGGAGCAGTCAGAGAGGTAGAAGGAGAACCAAGCGAGAGCTGTGTCCTGGAGGCCAATGGTGCATGCTGAGGAGAAGATGGTGATCCACAGTGTCAAAAGCTGCAGAAAGAATACAGAAGAAGCAGGAACGAGTAATTGCCCTGAGATTTAGCAGTGAGGAGATCATTGAAGACTTTAGTTAGAGTAGTGTCTGTGGGGTGTAGGGTGCGGAAACCGGATTGTAGAGGATCGAGAAGAGAGTTAGCCGAGAGATAACGGATTAGGCGAGAGTAGACCAAGCGTTCCAGGAGTTTAGGGATGAAGGGCAGGTTAGAAACTGGTTGGTAGTTAGCAGCGCAGGACGGGTCCAGAGAGGGCTTTTTTAGTAAAGGAGTTATAACATCATGTTTAAAGGAAGATGGGAAGATTCCAGTGGAGAGAGAGAGGTTACAGATTGTAGTTATGGGAGAGAAGACAGCTGGAAAAATGGACTGGTCAAGGTGGGAGGGGATGGGGTCACTAGAGTAGGTGGTGGGGTGAGCAGACAAGAGAAGGCTGGACACTTCTTCTTCTGTCGTTAGGTCAAGAGCTGAGAGTAAGCTGGGGGATGTGTGGGGAGGGACCAGATGGGTGCTGCTTGGGGTTTGAGATGAGATGTTTCTGTCAATTTTCTCTTTGAAATGAGTGGCCAGGTCTTCAGCACAGAGGTCAGTGACCGGGGCATGAGCTTTAGGCCTGAGAAGAAAGTGAATGGTGTCAAACAGGCATTTTGGTTTGTTGTGTAAGGTTGAGATGAAGGAGGTGAAATATTTTTGTTTGGCACAATGCAGGGCAGAGTGGTATGTCCTGAGCATGAATTTATATTGGAGAAAGTCTGCAGGTAGCTTTGACTTTCTCCACAGACGCTCAGCACACCTGGAACAGCGCTGCAGATGGCGAGTCTGAGGCATGTGCCAAGGCTGCTGGCGTCTGACTCTGTTGGTGCGGTGTGTGAGTGGTGCCAATATGTCCAGGGTGGTTGTGAGAGTTTCATTGTAATGTTTGACAGCCAGGTCCGGACAGGAGAGGGAGGAGATTGGTGGCAGCGAGGACTGTATGGTGTCTGTAAGGTCCTGGGTATTAATGGAGTGGATGTTTCTGAATGGGTGACGGGCAGGTGTGTCTGGAGATGGGTGAGAATTAGTAATAGTGAAGGAGATAAGGTTGTGATCAGAGAGAGTATAAGGAGAATTATTAAAGTTAGAGATTGAGGAACAGTTACAGGAAACCAGATCAAAAAAAGTTCCCATCCTTGTGGGTGGGAGAGTCAGTAAACTGAGATAGCCCGAGGGAAGAGGTTATTGAAAGAAGACAAGAGGCAGAAGGAGACATGGGGTCATCAATGGGGATGTTAAAATCACCCATGATGAGTGATTAGTGTTCTCTAGTCATGCCAGACAATGTCCTTACATCTAAAAGCTAATGCACATTTAAAGCTGTATTTTGTGCCAAAAAAGTACCTTTGATAAATTTAAGGGTATCTCTTAGCCACAACTTTTTTAATCCCTAATACAAAATGTAGGTCATCTGTGAAATGTAGTTCTTGGTGAATGCCATATATACACTACCGTTCAAAAGTTTGGGGTCACTTAGAAATTTCCTTATTTTTGAAAGAAAAGCACATTTTTTTTCAATGAAGCTAACATCAAATGAATCAGAAATACACTCTATACATTATTAATGTGGGAAATGACTATTCTAGCTGCCAATGTCTGGTTGTTAATGCAATATTTACATAGGTGTATAGAGCCCCATTTTCATCAACCATCTTTCCAGTATTCTAATGGTACATTTTGTTTGCTTACTGTGTAAGAAGGCTATTGGATATTTTGAACACCTTTGGAGACCCTTGTGCAAGTATGTTAGCACAGCTGAAAACAGTTTTGCTGATTAGAGAAGCTATAAAACTGACCTTCCTATGAGCTAGTTGAGAATCTGGAGCATTACATTTGTTGGTTCGATTAAACTTGCAAAATGGCAAGAAAAAGAGAACTTTCATGTGAAACTCAACAGTCTATTCTTGTGCTGAGAGTTGAAGGCTATTCCATGTGAGAAATTTCCAAGAAACTGAAGATTTCCTACAACGGTGTGTACTACTCCCTTCAGAGGAAAGCACAAACAGGCTCTAACTAGAGTAGAAAGAGACATGGGAAGCCCCGCTGCACAACTGAGCAACAAGAGAAGTACATTAGAGTCTCTAGTTTGTGAAATCGATGAGTCAAAGGACCTCAACTGGCAGCTTCATTAAATAGTACCAGCAAAACACCAGTGTCAACGTCTACAGTGAAGAGCCGACTCCGAGATACTGGCCTTCAGGGCAGAGTGGCAAAGAAAAAGCCATATCTGAGACTGGCTAATAAAAGGAAAAGATTAATATGAGCTAAAGAACACAGACATTGGACAGAGGAAGATTGGAAAAAAGTGTTATGGACAGACGAATCAAAGTTTGAGAACATTTATGAGATGCAGAACAATTGAAAAGATGCTGGAAGAGTGCCTGATGCCATCTGTCAAGCATGGTGGAGGTAATGTGATGGTCTGGGTTGCTTTGGTGCTCGTAAAGTGGGAGATTTGTACAAGGTAAAAGGGATTTTGAATAAGGAAGGCTATCACTCCATTTTGTAACACCATGCCATACCCTGTGGACAGCGCTTGACTGGAGCCAATTTCACCCTGCAACAGGACAATGACCCAAAGCACACCTCCAAATTATGCAAGAACTATTTAGGGAATAAGCAGGCAGCTGGTTTTCTTTCTGTAATGGAGTGGCCAGCGCAGTCACCAGATCTCAACCCCATGAGAGCAGCTTGAACGTATGGTACGCAAAAAGTGATTATTGAGCCAATCCAACTTGTGGGAGGGGCTTCTTTAAGCATGGGGTGAAATTTCTCCAGATTACCTCAGCAAATAAACAACTAGAATGCCAAAGCTCTGCAATGCTGGAATTGCTGAAAAGGGAGCATTCTTTGACAAAAGCAAAGTTTGAAGTAGAAAATTATTATTTCAAATAAAAATCATTATTTCTAACCTTGTCAATGTCTGGACGATATTTCTATTCATTTGGCAACTCATTTGATTAATAAAAGTATGAGTTTTCAGGGAAAACACAAAATTGTCTGGGTTACCCCAAACTTTTGAATGGTAGTGTATTTATCATGTCAATTTGTTTGCTTGAGGGCAAAAGATAGGCAATCACTGTGGAAGCTGGTAGTCCGACTGCCACTGCAATGGCTGGGTTTGGAGATGACTCTGATCCTTGCAGTTTAACCCTTTGGATAACAAAGACAATAGGGACTACCTCTGTCACCCATGGTCACCCACCTACCACAACATAATCCCAAGTGGTCAATGGCAGCTGAAGGCCTAAAAATGGCCCAAAGTCTGTCATGGCTATATGCCATTGCATTGTTTTACTGACAGGCGCTAAGGCTTTTTTATACAATGAATACCAAAGTATTAAATCAAAAGATACCGTTGTAACGTAACCTTAAGTAAATTATTTTAAAATGCTCTTATAATGAGGTTTGATTTTGCTAAATTGTTAAAAAAACAATCCTCACATAGTATCTGGTATCACCACGATTATGACACAACATAAAACACTGGGATCTCTTATATTTTCCCATTCCCAAAAAGACAGAACTTAATCAATAATTAGCATGAGCCCAAAATTAGTTCTACTACAAATTAAAATCAGTCCATGTAATAAAAAATTATGGCTCTTGGAATGCTACTAAAACAAATAATTAGGGCGACATGTATGAATTAGAATGTGTTTTTTTTTTTTTACTTGGCGACGACAACCCAGATCTAAATAAATAGAGAAGAGTATGGAATACGACAGTATGTAGATTTTTACGGCATTACATATGTAATGCAGAGGTGGATTCGCTGGACCATCGCAAGCGATGATAGTTAAGCCACGGCAGGGAGCGGAGTCTAAGTAGCCCCCGGTGTTCACCAGAGCCCTCCGCAAAGCGGGATGGACTTGCAGCGGCGTGAGGCTACCAAGTCGCTACCCCTGACGTGATTTGCTTGTGGCGGCGACCGGGGTAATGCGTAGTACAGAATCAAGATCCGGAGACGTAGTCGGGGACAGGCAGGCGGTCAGGGCAGGCGGCAGAAGGCGGCAGAGGTTTGTGGTCAGAGACGGGCAGACGGTCATGGCAGGCGGCAAACAGTCAAGGTCAGGAAACGTAAGCAAAGCGGACTGGTACACAGGAAGACAAAACGGACTCTAAATACACACTAGGCACTCCAAACACACACCAACGAACTGGCAGCGAGTGTTGGAGGCGTGCACAATAAATAGGGTCAGCGGCCGGCGAAGGCCAATTACCGGCGCGCTAGCCCTTTCAATCCAGACCAGCCGTCGCGCGCGCGCCCTAAGCAGCGGGTACGAGCGCGGAGGCTGTCAGAGCCAGACGGAGGAAGCACAGGAGCGGGGACTGGTGAGTATGGGGTTTCCTGGGCATCAGCGCCGGACCCCGTAAGCGCAGGGCGCCGATCCTCATGACAGTACCCCCCCCCCCCATTTAGATCTCCCCCTCTTCCTTTGGAATATAGAGAGGAGATCAGGGGACAGGTTGGCCTCCGGGTCCCATGAACGCTCCTCTGGACCAAAGCCTTCCAGTCAAAAAGGAAGAACCCGCTTCCCCCTCACCTCCTTGACCTCAAAGATGTTATCCGTATTAGTGACAGGAGAAGGCGAGACAGATTTAAGGGAGAAGCGGTTCAGCACCACCGGCTTGAGGAGGGACACGTGAAAGGCGTTCGGATAACGTAGAGTCGGGGGCAAGCGGAGCTTGTAGGATACTGGGTTCAGTTGCCGAAGTACCACAAAAGGACCCAAGTATTAGGGCCCAACTTGTAATGGGCACCTTGAAGCGGATGTACTTGGTGGATAACCAAACCCTATCGCCCGGCTCAAATAGGGGCGGGGACCTACGATACCTGTCAGCATGAAGTTTGGTGCGAGCAGAAACCCGTAGCAGGGCCTGTCGTGTGAGTTGCCAGAGAGCCTTGATGTCCTTTACTTGGGCATCTACGGCAGGGACGACACGAGGTAGCTAGAGGGAGAGGTGGGTGGAGATGTAACCAAAAGCGACAAAAAAGGGGAGGCCCCAGCGGATTTCTGAATCTAAAGAGTTATAGGAAAACTTTGCCCAGGGGAGAAGATCGGACCCGTTATCATGACGACGCGGACACAAAATGCCGCAAGTAGGTACCCAACACTGGTTAACCCTCTCTACCCTTCCGTTAGTTTGAGGGTGGTATGCAGATGAAAAGTCTAGCTGAACCTGCAACTGACAACACAGAGCCTGCCAAAATTTAGCAATAAACTGGACTCCCCTAGCAGAGACAATATGCAAAGGAGACCGTGCAAAAACATGACGAAAAAAATGTTGGGCCAGCTGGGGGGCAGAGGGTAACCCAGGCAGAGGGATTAAAATGAAACCTTTAGGAGAAACGATCGGTCACCCCCAGATGACCGTTTTTTTTCAGATGAGGGCGGGAGATCTGTAACAAAGTCCAAAGGCCACATGGGTCCCGGGTTTTTCCGGCACAGGGAGAGGCTGAAGAAGGCCACGGGTTTGAGACGAGGGACCTTACTACGGGCACAGGAGGTGCAGGGCCCGAACAAAGTCCCTGGGGGCAATGTTGAGACGAGGGTGGGCCACCAGTAATAAAGGGGGACCAGATGTAGAGACCCATGGATCCTGGATGCCCAGCTTTTTCGAGAAGAATGTCCCCACTTCAGGTTTCTAGGCCGCAAGGCAGGACGCACAAAAGTCTTCCCCGGGGGGCAAGTGTTGAAGATCCCAGGGGGCAGCCGTGATGAGCCGCTCTGGAGGGGGCTATGTGCTGTGGAGGAGGGCTCAAGACCCACGTATCCGAAGAACGAGATAGGGCGTCAGTTTTGACGTTTTTCCAGCTGACCGAAAATGTAGAAGGAAGTCAAAACGGGAAAAAAAAGAGCGACCATCTGGCCTGCCGGAGATTCCGGAGATGGTCAGTGAAGATGTTAATAGGCTGGCAAGCCCCCTCCAGCAGGTGACGCCACTCTTCTAGAGCCAACTTTATGGCCAGTAATTCGCGATCACCAATGGTATAATTTCTTCTCGGCAGGAGAGAAAGTTTTGGAGAAAAACCCACAAGTATGCAGTTTACCCGAGGAGGATCTCTGCAGGAGGACAGCGCCGGAACCCACAGAGGAAGCGTCCACTTCCAGAATGAATGGCCGGTTAGGATCTGGGCGAGACAGGACAGGAGTAGACGTGAATGCCGATTTGAGACGGTTGAAGGCTTCTTGAGCTTCTGGGGGCCAGGATTTGGGATTGGCGTTTTTCTTAGTTAGAGCCACCAAGGGAGCCATAAGCGTAGAGAAGTGTGTGATAAATTGTCTATATTAATTGGCAAATCCCAAAAAACGTTGAATGGCCCGAAGGCCCACGTTGTGGCCACTGTTATAAACAGCGGTGAGTTTTGAAGGATCCATCTGGAGGCCCTTATCAGAGACGATGTATCCTAAAAAGGGTAAGCTGGTACGTTCAAAGAGACACTTCTCCGGTGTGGCAAAAAGCTGATGGGTGCGGAGTCGCCTGAGGACCTGGCGGACGTGGTGTCGATGAGTTTCAAGATCAGGAGAAAAAATTTGAATATCGTCCAAGTAAACAATAACACAGACATAGAATAGGTCCCGGAAGATCTCATTGACAAAGTTCTGAAACACAGCAGGAGCGTTGCAGAGACCGAATGGCATAACAAGATACTCGAAGTGGCCATCCCGCGTATTAAACGCCGTTTTCCACTCATCGCCTTCTCGAATGCGAATTAGGTTATAAGCACCGCGTAGATCCAGCTTGGAAAAGATTCTTGCGCCACGCAGACGGTCGAAAAGTTCTGAGATCAAGGGCAGAGGATAGCGTTTTTTTACCGTCATTTTATTTAAGCCCCAATAGTCAATGCAGAGCCGGAGAGACCCGTCTTTTTTCTCCACGAAAAAGAAGTTGGCTCCTGCTGGAGAAGAGGACTTACGAATGAAGCCTTTACGGAGGTTCTCAATGATATACTCTGACATAGCCTCAGTCTCCGGGACGCAGAGGGGATAGACCCGGCCCCGGGGAGGAGTACAGCCAGGTTGCAGATCTATGGGACAATCATAAGGCCAGTGCGGAGGAAGAGTTTCGGCCTGTCTTTCCAAAAAGACGTCAGCAAAGTCCCATTTATGGGCGTAGGCGGGCCCTGGTGGAGGTTGGTAGATTTCAGAGAGGCCGCCCGAGGAGCAGGTTGCGGCTTCGACAGGCAACGCGAGAGACACGCGGAACCCCAAAGAATGACTTCATCTGTGCTCCGTCCAAGGTCGGGTTTGGTCTTGAAAACCACGGGAGGCCCAGAAGGATTTCAGACGAGGATCGAGGCAGGACGAGAAGTTGCAAAAGTCTCTTGTGAAGAGCCCCAATCTGCAAAGTGAGGGGAGCAGTGCGGAACCCAGATAGCGTCTTAAGACATTTCGCCACTGACCGAGTGACGAACTTAGGCTTCTGCACGGAGTCACTGGGAGACGAAAACCTGGTCACAAGTTTGTGGCTTATGAAATTTCCTGCAGATCCTGAATCAATAAAGGCGGTGGCCTGAAAGGTGCTGTCCGGTGAAACACCAACAAATACGGGCATGGTCAGACGGGGAGAGGCCGCTCTAACACCTAGGGTCGCCCTAGGTGCGGAAGTTTCCTGGGCGCACCGGACAGTCCAAAATAAAGTGGCCAGAACCGCCGCAATAGAAACACAGCTGCTTCTGACAACGCTGTGAACGTTCCTCCTGGGACAGGTGGGCTCTATCAACCTGCATAGGTTCTTCTTCGGGAACCATTGGTGGAGAAAGAGGTGGTCGCTGGAAAGTGGGAGCCAAGCAGGGTAGGCGGCGTGGACAGACAACCTCCCGTTGAAGGCGGAGCTCTTGTTGCCTTTCGGCGAACCGAATATCGATTCGGGTCGCTAAGTGGATTAACTCATCCAAAAGCAGTGGTAGATCCCGACCGGCGAGCCCCATCCTTGATTCGTCCAGAGAGACCTTGCCAGAAAGTCACAACCAAAGCTTCGTTATTCCAGTCCAGCTCCAAAGCGAGAGTGCGAAACTGCACAGAATACTGACCGACCGTGGTGTCACCCTGACGAAGCCGGAGCAGTGCTGTGGCAGTCAAGGAAGTACGGCCAGGTTCCTCAAAGACCGTATGGAACCCCTGGAGGAAGGTTTGGAGGTCGGCTGTCAGAGGATCCCCCCGATTTCCCCCAGTGGCTGGCCCAAGCCAAGGCTTCTCCAGAAAGAGGCTGATTATGAAGGCCACCTTGGCACGCTCTGTAGGTAATTGATGCCCCATCATCTCGAGGTGGATGGAGCACTGGCTAAAGAACCCACGGCATTTCTTGGGGTCTCCATCATAGCGTGAGGGGAGCGGCAGATGCAAAGAGGGTCCAGAAGCCGGAGCAGGGAGAGCAATGGACGCCGAAGCAACGGATGCAGGTGTGGCGGCGGCAGCAGGTGGAGGTAGACAGGCCGCAAGGTTCTGCATCATGGCCGCTGGCTGGTCAATATGTTGGCTCTGCTGGGCGACAGCCGTCGTGACATCCCGGAGGTCAGGCAAAGGTACCCTGGCAGAATCCATGGCCAGTTCGTACTGTAATGCAGAGGTGGATTCGCTGGACCATCACAAGCGATGATAGTTAAGCACGCCAGGGGCGGAGTCTAAGGTACCCCCGGTGTTCACCAGACCCCGCGCAAAGGGGATGGACTTGCTGCGGCGTGGGGGCTACCAGGTCGCTATCCCTGACGTGGGCCTGCTTGTGGCGGCGGCCGGGGTAATGCGTGGTTTCAGAATCGAGATCCGGAGACGTAGTCGGGGACAAGGGGAAGGGGTAAAAGGGAGGCGGCAGAGGTTCGGGGGCAGAGCCCGGGCGGACGGTCAGGGCGGGGGCCCAAACGGCAAGGTCGGGGAAACTTTTAAGCAAAGCGGACTGGTAAAACGGGAAGACAAAAAGGGGACTCGGGAATTAAACTAGGCACCCCAAACCCAACACCAACGAACTGGCAGGGGTTGGGGCTTTGGCACAAAAATGGGTCAGCGGCCGGCGACGGCCATTTCGGCCCGCTAGCCCTTTAAAATTTCCAGACCAGCCTTTCCCCGGCAGGGAAACCCTAAGCAGCTGGTTGGTTTGGCGGCTGCCCAGAGCCAGACGCAGGAAGAAAAAGGAAAGGGGGGAAAACTGGGAGTCCCGGGGTTTCCTGGGCTAGGGGAAGAAGAAACCAGGGCTGCGGGGGGCCCAGCGGCACCTGCGCGGACCCCGTAAAAAAGCAGGGGGAGGGCCCAAAGGGGGGAGCCGGGGGCCCCGACCCCTTCAGGGACAATTACACTCACCGGCCACTTTATTAGGTACACTTCCCTGTAAGGGGTTTTGGAACCCCTTTTGCCTTCAAAAACTGCCCTCAATTCTTCTTTCCCATAAGTTTCCAGAAGGTTTTTGAAACCGATCCCTCAATTTTTGTACCAAGGGGCCCAAAGAGTGCCAAGAAAAATATTCCCCACCCATGCACCCAAAAATCCCCCCAGCCTGAAAACCCTTGATTCAAGGCAGGAGGATTTTCCCTGCTTTTTATGTTGTTGGGCGCCAAATTCTGACCCCACCATCGAAGGGCGGAAACAGGGGAAAATGAGATCTTTAGACCCGGGAACGTTTTTTTCCCAAAATTTCTAATGTCCAATTTCGATGAGCTTGGGGAAATTGAAGGGCCCCAGTTTCCTGTTCTTAAAAAAAAAGGAGTGGCACCCGGTGTGGCTTTTGCTGTGTAGCCCTCTGCCTCAAAATTCGCCGTACTGGGGCGTTCAGAGTTTCTTTTGCCCACCTTTTGGTTGGGTAACGGGGGGACTATTTGAGTTCCCCCTGTTTTCTTTCCCATCGGGTCGAACCCGTCCCGCCCATTCTCCTTTGACCTCTGGTTTCCAAAAAAGGAATTTCCGCAAAACAGGGGCTGCCCCTCACTGGATGTTTTTTCTTTTTTTTGGGCCCCTTCTCTGTAAACCCCGAGATGGTTGTGCTGAAAATCCCAGGGGTCACAGTTTCGAAAAACTCAAAAACCCGCCCTTTGGCACCAAAAAACCATGCCGTTCAAAGGGGACTTTAAATCACCTTTCCTTCCCCCCTACTGAAAAGTCGGTTTGAACTGCAGGAGTTGTCTTACCTGTCTTAAAATGCCTAAAAGGGAAGAGTTGCCGGGCCCGTGATTGGCTGATTAAAATTAAGTGTTAAAAAAACCCGTTTTGGCCCGGTGTAAACCCTTAAAAGTGGCCGGTGAGTGTAGAGCTTAATTTTGGGCCAAAATTTGTCAAAGTTCGGCGCAATTTTCAATCTATGCCCCTAAAAGTTTGGCGCCCATTGATTTGGCTGGAAATAAAAGAAAAGTCCTTAGAAAATCATTTCATTTAATTGTAAACTATGGTTCTATCTTGCATTGTGGACCACATAACCCCCCCCCCCCAGCAAGGACCTGTGCTGTGCTGGATCATGCTGTATGTAAGAATAAAGGGTGGGAGCTGCAAAAATTACACTTCAAAATGTCCCTTACTTCTCAACTTACACAGTACATAATAACAATGTCATTTATGATAATAATCAAGATATATCAAATTAAATTATTTATATTTAATAAAAATTTGTGTCATACAAAAATAATATAAAAATATATAATATCCCAAAAATATAAAAATATCTCCTATAAAAAGTATTTAAATTCAATAGAATCAAAACTATATTACATTGGAATAAAACCACTTGTTGGTGTTCAGATTTTTTTAAATTTTTACTTCATTAAATTTGAATGTACTTTTGCTGCTCTCACCCTTTATTCACATACAAAAGCCAGCAACCACAATGTCTTTGTGGGACCTGTGGTAACCAAGCAAAGACCAGTAATATGGTTTCTATTCACTGACATTGCTATTCTAATGACTTTTCTTTTATTTCCAGACTATTCTATAGTTCATACATGTTGGACATTACTAATGCGCCAGTTTCATTATGCGCCAAACACACAGGCAACACAATGAACTTTAGACACCATTTTAAAACGCACAAAACCTGCTTTCATACATTCAGGCACCTTAAACACTGAATATAATGAATGCAATAATTCACTTTGAAGCGCCTTCCTTCATGTCTCTCAAAGTTCGGCACATTACACTCTATGGCCATACAAAGTTTGGCGCATTGCATAGAGCTTAATGCGCCAAACTTTGTATGGGCAGAGTGTAATGCGCCGAACTTTGAGGAAAGTTTGGTGCATTAAGCTCTATGTAATGCGCCAAAAATCTTCATACTGTCGTATTCTACACTCTTCTCTATCTATTTAGAACTGGGTTGTCGGCACCAAGTATAAAAAAATATGCATTCAAATTCATACATGTCGCCCTTAAGAGTTTTTATTGTAAAAGCATAGTAAAACATAAAAAACTATACATATTTGGTATGGCAGTAGTCATAGCAACCCATAGAATAAAGGTAACCTGTTAGAAACAGTGTCGGAATTGCTTTTTTATCTATGCCCCACAGAAAAATGTTAACAACAGTAAATTAATAATTTATATGAACTCAAAAGTGGAGCACTTTGAAAAAATACAGCTTATGCCATAAAAAACAAACCCTTATACAACTACTTTAGTGGGAAAAAAGTAATGGATGTTGGAATATAAGGACTAAAAAGCAAAAAAAAAAAACATTGGGTCCCAAGGCCTTGACAGAACTGATTGTTATGGGGTAAAAAACAATTTGTTAATGATGACAATGTCTGTATATAAATGAATAAAGTAAAAAAAAATAAATGGGGCAGGTGTACTAAGGAATGGAATTCACTTTTACTGTCTTACACCATAAATTAATAAATTATCCACTACTTTTTTCTTGTTCCTCTGCTGCATCACACACATACTGTTCTTCTAAAATCATAACTGCTATTGATCGAATTCGGTCTTTCTAAAGTGCTACATGGCCACCGTAGACTTAACTCAACAGAACCACCATACAGATCACTCTGTTAATGGTAGCCACAGCTGGCTGAAATTGCATCCCCATGTTTGTCAGTCAATATGTGAGGGGTTGTCTCATCTACCTCTAACAACTGAGTTATGGTGGGAACAGGGAAGGGTACTGTTCCTCTTCAAATATTACATTTCTTAAGAGAGACAAATAAGCTTAACGGTCACAGGATAAGTAGAGTTGATCGATTTAATCAAGAATAGCGAAAATCAAAATCGAGTTGATTTTTCGATCGTGATCGATCCAATTTTCCAGTAAAATATGGTAAAACCAGAATTGTACCGGGAAAAATCGCGATTGGAAAATTGACTCAGTCTCGATTTTTGCTGTTCTTGATTAAATCGATCAACTCTAATGATAAGCAAGTAACAGTTCCTTTTGTAATAGTTGGTTGATTATTGAAAGATTGTGCTTTCCACCACAGAGTGCATGGGTTTACTTACCATTCACTGCTTTGATTAGCAACCAGCTCCAGGCCAGTTTAGGCGTGATCTGCTTTCAACCCACAGTTTACAGTATACAGTCCTTTACATGACAACCATCTGTTTCAGATTTTAACTACAGTCAGTAGTACACAAACAGTTTGTGGTCCTTATCCTACTAATAGTGCCTGTGTCCAGTCCAGTTACCCCATTGCATTAAAGGGAAGGAAACCTTTCCTCATGAGTTTCTTTCTGGGGTTTATACATAAGGAGTTTCACAGAGATCTTACAATTAGTGTTGAGCGATTGCGTTGGCATCGACAATCGGTCGTATGGCTCGATAGTAGACCATTCATGGACCAGCTAGTCGATAGTGAGCAGTCGATTATGAGCGATGACCATTAAAGTCTATGGGAGAGCAACAACACCTTCATTCTTACACCCAAACAGGGCTGGAGAAGCTGGAATTAACATCCATCAAACAGTAAAATGGATACGTGACTACATTCTTGAGGCAACACACTTAGGGTCATAAAAGCCACGAAAAAAAAAACACACAAACATTCACTATCCCTGTCTTGAACCACAGCATGACCTTAAACCTGCATCACCCACAATTAAAAAGTGCAAGATGGCAGTATGATTTGAACCATCATCTTACTTGAACTGGACATTGAATATCCCTGAGCTGGAAACGCAGCTTGCGCCCAAACCTGAATGACCCCCAGATTTAATAGTGCCGGGAAACGGAGTCTTTCACACCACCATTTTAGTTGAACTGGACATTGACTATCCATGTCCTTGGGACCCAGCATGAGCCCCAAACCTGCATGTCCCCCCAAAATTCAAAAGTGCCGAAAAAGGAGTCTTTGAACCACCATTTTAGTTGAACTGGGACATTGACTATACCTCGTCCTGGGCCACAGCATGAAGCCCCAAACCTGCATGACCCACCAGATTCAAAAGTGCCGGAAAAGGAGTCTTTTGAACCACCATTTTAGTTAGAACTGGACATTGACTATACCTGTATGGGCAACAGATGAGCCCCAAACCTGCATGACCCCCAGATCAAAAGTGCCGGAAAAAGCGAGTCATTTCAACCGCCATTGTAGGTTCACTGGACATTGACTATAACTGTCCTGGGCCACAGCATGAGCACAAAACCTGCATGACCCGCCCCACATTAAAAGTGCCGGAAAAGGAATCTTTCAACAAACCATTTTAGTTTCAATGGACATATATGTCCTGTCCTGGTAGCGCGTGCCCCCACCCGTATGAGTGCGGACCCAATTGAGCTTAACTTGGAAATACTGGTGGTTAACGCTCCTGTTCCACCAGGTGCCCTTTTCTTGGCATTCTTTTCTCATTTTACTCAACGTGTGGAGGAAATTGTCTCTGTACTTTGTTCATCTGTCCGTCGCTCCATATCCATGTCCTCTGAATAACCTACATCTGGTCAAGTTTTTCCTGTACCTCCCTGGTACAATTCAGAGGAATTTTTTTAACTGCTAATTTGTTCTTGCAAGTTTTTAGTACTTTAATTATAGAAAAAACATTTTTAAAAATAGGATGGAATCCCACCATGTCTTTGTAGATCTATCAACAAAGATTGAATGAAAAAGGAGAAAAAACACCTGTCGAAATGTATACGGATATTAAAAGGTATTTTTGGCACCTATCAATTATTCTGTGGTGACTCAAAATTGCTGTATTCAAAATATTAACTGCAAAGTAGATCTATCAACAAAGCTGCCTGCGCCAAAGTGAATAAACTCGTATATGAAATGTATTCGGATAATAAAAGGTATTTTTTGGCACCTATCAATTCAATGTGGTAGCTACCACAATTGCTGGTTTCAAATTTAACTGCAAAGGTGGCTTCTATCACAAATCTGGACTGGGCAAATGTGCAAAAAATCACGTATATGTTAATGTATTCGGATATAAATGGGGGTATTTTTGGGCTACTATCAATTCACCTCTGGTGACTACAATATTGCTGTATTAATATTTAACTGCAAAGTAAGATCTATCAACATAGCTGGCCTGCAGCCAAAGTGAAAAAAACACGTATTAGAATGTATTCGGATAATAAAAGGTATATTTAGGCACCTATCAATTCACCTGTGGTGACGAAAAATTGCTGTATTCACAGTTAAGTGCATGGTGCAGCAATGAACAAGTGTTGTGCGCCAAAGTCAAAAAAAACACGTATCTGAAAATTTATTCGGAATATTACAAGGTATTTTGGCAACTTGTCAACTGTGCTGAATTGCATGGATTATATTTTATAGTTACAAGGTGGTTGTTTCTAACAAAGGTGGAATAGGCAAATGAAAATGAACACCTATCTGAATGTATATGTAATTAGTGTTGAGCGAGTTTTATCGACAAAGTTGAAATCGGCTAAGGTTTTTTATGGTCACTCGATATTTCCAGAATCATGCGATAATTAAGGTTAAAATTCTGTGCATCATCTATTAAGATGCGCCTTTTTCGCGCTTCTTTAATTTGGCGGCCAGCAATTCTGATTACAGAATAGAGCAGTTTTAGATGTGTGTTCTACGTCATGACTGGGATGTGTATGGTGCGATTGGCTGGAAAAATCACATGACATCATTTTACATAGAACAGCGTTTCCTGTTTCAGCATCAGTAATGTTCTCAGCGTCTCATAGGGATAGGACTGCGTTCTGCTGTGGCCAAACAGTCAGGAATTAGGTATATTTCTGCACAGAGATAACCTTACTATTAGCTGTGATCCGTTTTCCAATTTAGTTAGATTAGAGATTTTAACATTTTATTAAGTTAGATAGAGAATTTTAAAGCAGAATCTACCACTGTAAATTCACGTCATGGTGGGGCAGCGGGGGGGGGGGGGGGGAGAACACAGACATGCTCTATCTGAATGAACACTGGATAAAGTTCACCAAGATTAGTGTAGACTTACTAGTGGTATATTTTATTATTAACAGTTCTGCTATTGAAATATTTCTGGATTATTGGGCAGCCTGAACTTATATTGGATAAACATTCATTTCTAGTAAACTGAGGTCTCTTTGTTAGCTGCAAAAACTCCACTTTATTAATCAGTATACATTTCAGATAGGTGTTCAATTTTACCCATTAAACCTGTGACTGTTGATATTATCCTCCTGGCGACTTAAATTTACAAACCAGGCAATCTTGTAGTCAGCACAGGTGGTTTGTTGCCAGAATAAAGTGTATAGTACGAAAAACATCACAGTTACGTGTTTTTTGACTTTTGATAATTCCTTTTTTCCGCACCCAGCACTGTTCATTGACGCAGCATCTATGTAAATCTTTAATACAAGCAATTCTATATTCACACAGGTGAATGAAAGGTGCACAAAATTTCCGGTTATTATATCATAATAACAGTTACGTGTTTTTTGATTTTGAACAACCAGCATGTTCATTGATGCAGCATCTAGTATATCTTAAAACAGCAATTTTTATTCACCAAAGGTGAATGAAGGTGCAAAAATACCGTTTTATTATATCAAAACATAAACAGTTACGTGTTTTTGACTTGTAGCACCCAGCACTGTTCATTGGACGCAGCATCTACGTAAACTTAAAACAGCAATTTCTATATTCACCACAGTGATTGATAAGGTGCAAATAATAGCGTTTATTATATCAAAACATAACAGTTACGTGTTTTGTGCACTTTTGCGCACCCAGCACTGTTAATTGACGCAGCATCTACGAAATCTTAAACAGACAATTCTTTATTCACCCTGTGAATTGTAAGGTGCAAAATACAGTATATTATATCAAAAACTACAGTTACGTGTTTTTTTGACTTTTGTTGCACCAGCACTGTTCATTGGACGCAGCTCTACGTAATCTTAATACAGCAATTCTCTATTCACACAGGTGAATTGAAAGGTGCAAAAAATACCGTTTATTATATCAAAAACATAACAGTTACGTGTATTTTTACTTTTGCGCACCCAGCACTGTCATTGACGCTGCATTCTACTGTAAATCTTAAAACAGCAATTCTATATTCACCACAGGTGAATTGAAAGGTGCAAAAGATACCGATTCTTATATCAAAACATAACAGTTGTGTTTTTTGACTTTTGCGGCACCCAGCACTGTTCATTGATAGCACGAATCTACGTAAATCTTAAAACAGCAATTCTATATTCCAACAGGTGAATTGAAAGGTTGCATATATATACCGTTATTATTTCAAAACATAAACAGTTACGTGTTTTTTTACTTTGCGCAACAGCAATGTTCATTTGACGCAGCATTATGTATAATCTTCATACAGCAATTATTATTCACCACAGGTGAAATTGACAAGGTGCAAAAAATAAGTTTTTATATCAAAACATAACAGTTAGTGTTTTTTGACTTTTGGCACAGCACTGTTTCATTGACGCAGCATTAGTAAATCTTAAACAAGAATTCTATATTCACCACAGGTGAATTGAAGGGTGCAAAAAATACCTGTTTTTTATATCAAAAATAACAGTAGTGTTTTTTACTTTTGCGCAGCCAGCATGTTCTTTGACGCAGCATTACGTAATCTTAAAACAGCAATTCTAATATTCAAACAGGTGAATTGAAAGGTGCAAAAAAATACCGTTTATTAATATCAAAACATAACAGTTACGTGTTTTTTGACTTTTGCGCACCAGCACTGTTCATTGGAGACAGCATCTACGTAAATTCTTAAAACAGCAATTTTTATTCACCACAGGTGAATTGAAATGTGCAAAAATACCGTTTATTATATCAAAACATAAACATTACGTGTTTTTGACTTTTGCGCACCAGCCACTGTTTCATAGAGCAGCATCTAGTAAATCTTAAAACAGCAATTCTATATCACAAGGTGAATTGGAAAGGAGCAAAAAATACGTTTATTATATCAAACATAAAACAGTTACGTGTTTTGACTTTTGCGCACCAGGCATGTTCTTGACGCAGCATCTACGTAAATTTAAAACAGCCAATTCTATATTCACCACAGGTGAATTGAAAGGTTGCAAAAAAATCCGTTTATTATATCAAACATAACAGTTACGTGATTTTTTGACTATTTGCGCACCTCAGCAGGTTCATTGAAGCAGCATATACGTAATCTTAAAAACAGCAATTCTATATTCAACACAGGTGAATTGAAAGGTGCAAAAATATACCGTTTATTATATCAAAATCATCTAACAGTTACGTGTTTTTTGACTTTTGCGCACCCAGCACGGTTCATTGACGAGCATCTACGTAAATCTTAAAAAGGACAATTCTATATTCACCACAGGTGAATTGAAAGGTGCAAAAATACGTTTATTATATCAAAACATAAGTACGTGTTTTTTTTACTTTTGCGCCCCCCGCACGGTTCATTGGAGCAGCATCTACGTAATCTTAAAACAGCAATTTATTTCACCACAGGTGAATTGGAAAGGTGCAAAAAAATACCGTTTATTATATCAAAAATAACAGTACGTGTTTTTTGGACTTTTGCGCCACCCAGCATGATCATTGACGCAGCATCTACGTAATCTTAAATCCAGCAATTCTATATTCACCACAGGTGAATTGAAAGGTGCAAAAAAATAAGCGTTTATTATATCAAAACATAACAGTTTACGTGTTTTTTGACTTTTGCGCACCCAGCCACTGTTCATTGAGCGCATCTACGTAATCTTAAAACAGCAATTCTATATTTCACCACAGTGAATTGAAAGTGGCAAAAATAACGTTTATCTATATCATAAAATAACAGTTACGTGTTTTTTGATTTGGCACCCAGCACTGTTCATTGACGCCAGCATCTTACGTAAATTCTTAAAACAGCAATTCTATTTCACAACAGGTGAATGAAAGGTGCAAAAAAAATCAGTTTATTATATCAAAACATAAAACAGTTACGTGTTTTTGACTTTTGCGCACAAGCACTGTTCTTTGACGCTGCATCTACGTAAATCTTAAAACAGCAATTCTATATTCACCACAGGATGAATTGAAAGGTGCAAAAATACCGGTTTATTATATTCAAACATAAACGTTACGTGTTTTTGACTTTTGCGCACACAGCACTGTTCATTGACGGCAGCATCTACGTAAATCTGTAAACAGCATTTCTATATTCACCACAGGTGAATTGAAGGTGCAAAAAAATACGATATTATACCAAACAAAATGTTACGTGTTTTTTGGACTTTTGCCAGTCCCAGATTTGTTGTTAGACACCTTGTTGTTAAATTTGAATCCCAGCAATTTGTTTTGATTAGAGGCATTTGAGAATAGCTGTGATTTGCGTCCATTTTAATAAGAGACTTTCCAAAAACTATTCCATACCTTATCAAATTTTTTATTTTTCTGAACATGGAGCGAAATGAAGGTGGTAAGCGAGCAAAGAGGGGGTAGCACATGGAGGTTAGATGTACGAGAGAAGGTGCTCCTTCAGTGCTGACGGACAACACGCATGCCAGCGGATCGTCAGTTGCTGGACCGTCAGGCCTGTCATCGCTGGGTCAGGGGCCTGTGATCTAAGTAACGAACATCGTCGCATTCTCTACCCGTATTCAGTGGTTAATGCAACCTGCATCTAGCAGTATTACCTCCTCGTCCTCGCAGTCACGGCCACAAATGTGTCATCAGCTTCATCAGCATCTGTCCAACATGACGCAGCCCTTATGTCATCTCGTGTTCCCAACCCTGTTGAAAATCCCTTTTCTGAATTCCTCTTTGATGACAAAATGCTGTTGGGGTCAGAAGGGCATGTTAAAAGATAAAGGGCCAAAAGGATGAATTTCTCTGCTCTGACGCCAGATACTGATTGCATCTGAGGAGGTGAAGGAGACGGTCATCGGCAAATTCCGGGCGGTCGGCACGCTTTACAGTGACCCTTGCTTGTAGGCAGCAGCTTCTGGATGCAGAAAGTCAGGACGACCAAGTCACCTGTGTTGTTTGATGATGATGATGAGACATTGCGGATACATCCGTCTTTTCCGCAGAATTTGCTTGAGAGCGCTTTCATCAGTGGTCGTGGTGGAGACGATGGGGTAGTTTTCAATACGGGTCCCGCACACAAAAAGGGAGAGGGCGGTTCGCAAGAAGTCCACTGTATGATTCACGCAAGCAACGGTCAGCGCAAAACCCCGCTCACTCGCTTATCGCAGTCAAAAAGGTCAGCGACCTTATGCCTGGGCTTCTTTGAGCAAGCCTCTGATTCACCACGATGTCATATGCCGCTTTGCCGTAAAACGCATATGTAGAGGCAAGAACCTTAAGTGGTTAACCACCAACAACATGTATAGTCACATGCAGCGAAGCATGAGTGAAATGGAGGGAACAATTTGGCCAAAAAAGGCCAGACGACCTCGGGCCTCCAACCACTGTCACATCCCTCTGTCTACGCATCTCCTCCTACGCCACCACCAAGACGTTCTCAGGGTTGCCCATGTCTCTCTGAGTCATGATCCAGGGATCAGCCTCAGCTTCAGCCTCCACCGTCGCCGAGTACACCGCACCACCAGAGACATCCTACCCCTTCTCTTCGCCAGTTTGATGACCGCCTGCAGTAAAGCGGCCATGTCTAGCTGCCAGCCTTCTGTCTTCCAGGTTGGGAGCAGAAGGAGAAACCACTTTAACCAAACATCCCCAAAGCCAAAAGCCTGAATGTCGGCATTTTTTTTTTTTTTACCAGGATTTTGGCCTGGAAATGTTGCCTTTCCATCTGGTGGAACACAGATGGGTTTCCGCCATGTCTTGGCCCTCGCTTGCCCCAATACTAGATGCCGAGCAGGCATTTCTTTGCCGAAAAGCCTTCCTGCCCTGGCTAGCCACGTGTCATCTAAAATTTCAAGCGGTTGTCCTGCATCTGTGTCCCGAAAAGTCCATCTCACACCGGAACATGGACTAGTTAAGAACGGACAGGCCGCTATATCTCTGTACAGCTCACTGGGTGAGCTGATGTTGGGGTGGTGTCTCTGGGGGTGACGGTGGGCTCTAAGGTGCGCCGCTCTCTCATTACAGCAGGGATGGTGCCAGGGCTCTTTCCCACCAAGGTCATCTTGTGGCATCACGTTGCACAGGAGGTCACAGGGCCGTGTTGAAATAAATCTGCCTTGGAGACCATCCACACACAGGTCTGGAGCTGTGGACGGCTCTAAGCAACGAGACCGAGCAGCTGGATGGGTGATAAGAAACCATGTGCCAGGGCAAGGTGGGTGTTGCGATAGCGGGCTAAAATCTGCTGGCCGCCCTTAAGATTGGTAGGCCCCTTGGGGGGGAGCACATACCTGGCCTGGCCACATGTCATGAATCTTGTCATTCCAGAAATTTCTAAAGTAGATACCCGGGTCGGACTGCCTGGCTGAAGAAGGTCGAGGTCTGAGTGTCGCAATTCGCCGTTCGACCCTGCTTCGTCCCGCCTGGCTGCGTTTGCAGCGTCAGCTCGGCCTGCCCGTCAAAACGTACTCATTGTTGACGTGGCAACACGCTGGTATTCCCACCCTACCACATGTCAGCGATTGTGGCAGCAGCGCAAAATGCCATTCGCAGTACGAGTGAAACATGGCCTGCAAGCAGCGGTACGGACCTCGGGGTGTTGAACCACCAGAGAGTGGAGGAGGGTGAAAGAGCTCTGCACACATCCTTGCCAGTTTTTGAAGAAACCACCAAAAATGGTCAGTGCGGACAATGCCCTTTCAGCATGAGCAAAGTGGTGACTTAGTTCTGGAACGATCGTTGGACACTCTGAAACAACAGGTCCGCCAGCGACGGAGGATGAGACGGACACAGATGCGGACATGGAGCCTTTCTCTCCGTCAAATCCCACAAGGCCGAACAGTTTTTTCACAATTTCATCGGTCTTCAATAAGGCAGTGGTTCGGGGTCCAGAGCTAGTGCAAGTGTGGCGCATCAGCTCTCAGGTGCATCATCTCAGGCAAGTCAGGGCTGTTTTAATCAGTGCCGGAGTAAGCGAGAGAGGAGGAGGAATTCCTAGACACCGATGTTACCGACGTCCTGCCTTGGAAAGAGGTTGCGCGAATTTGAGGCGGAGGAGGAAGATGAGAAAGATCAGTGTTGCTAGTGCCCCTCGACCCGGAGGCTTGGCAATCAAGGCTCCATCTCTCACATGAGTGCTTGGGATGCTCCATTTCCTCCAACATGGATCCTCGCATTAAGGCCATCAAAATGAACAACAGTTACTGGGTGGCCACCCGAAACAAAACAAAACTCAGCACTTTCCTTCCACCCACCCAAATAGAGAGTAAAATGCAGGAAATGGAGACTTGCTAATTGATCAACTGAGACATCTGATCATCTTGCTTCACGTTCCCCAAATGTCATAAGTGGAACAACGTCAGCGACGTGACACAGTAGAGTGCCAAGTTAAGCGTAGCGGCAGCAGCAGGCAAGGTTGCGAAGCCAATGGGTGACCTCTGGCAATCTTTGTTTACAACCTAACCAACGCATGCAATGCAGGGCACATATCCAACACACAAAACAGCTTAAGATCATGGTGTCACGACTATCTGTGTCCTCAACAACGATGTTTTTTGCAAATGTTCCGACCCAATAGACTTCTGGGTATCCAAAATGGACGAAAGGCCCGAACTGGCTCATCACGCCATAGAGATGTTTTGTCCCTGCCCAGCAGCCAGCGTCCATACTGAGGCGGACCCTTCAGCACAGCTGGAAGGAGTCATTACAGACAAACGATCCCTCATTCCACAGATAATGTGGATCCGTTTGGACCTTTCATCAAGATGAATCAGGCATGGGATCTCTGATGATGTTAGTTGGCCCCAATTGCCGAGGTCTCCGTGATTAAGTTTGCCGTCTACTTCACATTCCTTATCAAACAGAAATGGTCCTCTTGAAAACTTTTTTTAAAATGATCATTTCTTACTGCCAATTTTATTCCTCTTTTCCCAACAGTTCATTTGCTGGTTTTGCTGTGATGAGACTGTATAAGACAGCAAGGTTTATGACAAAACACCGTATTCCCATTTACTCACTTTATCTTTAGACCGTTGTTTTCGCATTGTCAATGGTTTGAGGTCATGTTTGCTGATGAGATACAGCAATAATCATGGTCCTTTTTGGAACAGAAATTTTGGCTTCTAAGTGGCATTTCTCCCTCACAAATTATAAGTATGGCTGAGAAGTCATATTAATAATTATTATGTGGGGTCATGTAGCTGTAGATAACAGCAATGATCATTGGTCCTTTGGAAAGAAATGTGGCTTCTAAGTGGCATTTCTCTCCTCACAATTTTTTAACATTGGGCTGAGAAGTCATTTGTATAATTTTTTGGGTCATGCAGCTTTGAAATTCTAAACAGGTCCTACTAAATAAAAATGGTTGTTTCTAACAGACATTTGTTCTTCACAATTGACCAAAGTGGCTCAAGGGTCATGCTTTTGAATTTTTAGTGGGTTTTGTCTTTGAAATGCAGCAATACAACAGGTCCTATTCAAAAAATGTTGTTTCTAATAGACAATTAGTTCTTCACAATTGTCACAAGTGGCTCATGGTCATGGCTTGAATTTTTGGGGCATTTTTGTTGATGACATGCAGCTATAACTAGGAGGTCCTATTCTAAAAATGTTGTTTCTAACAGACATTGTTCTTCACAATTGTCCAAAGAGGCTCAAGGGTCATGCTTTGAATTTTCTTGGGGGCATTTTGCGGACATGCAGCTATACTACAGGTTACTAATCTAAAAAATGTTTGTTTCAACAGACATTTGTTCTGCACAATTGTCCAAAGTGGCTCAGGGTCTCCTTGATTTTTGGGGGCATTTTGCTGTGACATCAGCTATACTACAGGTCCTATTCTAAAAAAATGTGTTTCTAACAACATTTAGTTCTTCACAATTGGTCCAAAGTGGCACCAGGTCATGCTATGAATTTTTGGGGCATTTTGCTGGACATGCAGCTGATACAACAGGTCCCTATTCTAAAAAATGTTGTTTCTAACAGACATTTGTTCTTCACAATTGTCAATGTGTCTCAAGGTGATGGAGCTGGTCAGAAACAGGAATAGGAAGACACATGTTTAATGGACACATATTGCAAAAAGACTTGTAATATGCAAGATCTATAACATAGCTATCAAACCCCTGTATTGAGACAACCCATTTAATACAATAAAAAACAGATAAACAATACAAGGTTGGATTTCCGATTCCAATTTTAAAAATGTGTTTTCTAGAAATTAAACTACAAAAAAACTTGCATGTACAAAAATAGCTGTTTAAAAAAAATCTCAGAAATTGTACAACGGAGGTACAGAAAACTTGACCAGATGTAGGTTAGTCATAGGACATGGAGTATGGATAACGGACAGAGAACAAAGTACAGATACCATTTCCTCCATCACGTTGAGTAAAATGAGAAAAAGAATGTCAAGATAAAGGGCACCTGGGTGTAACAGGAGCGTTAACCACCAGTATTTCCAAGTGAAGCTCAATTGGTCCAAAAACAACCTCCCCTCTACGGAGGGACAATCGCTACCCAGTATTGACTGTTACTGAGGAAGGCTGGAGTTCTCACACTCCGCCTTCCGCACTCTGTTTCAGCACGACAGTTTTTCGTTGCCGCGTCATCAGGGCATTTTAACCTGCGTGTTAATAGATGACGGCCGCCAGCCTGGGCTTTCACCCACCCACTGTAACTCGGCCTGGTCCATGCTGTGGCCCAGTACAGGTATAGTCAATGTCCAGTGAAACTAAAATGTTGGTTGAAAAGACTGCCTTTTTTCGACACTTTTTACATGTGGGGGTCATGCAGGTTTTGGGCCATGCGTGGCCCGAGGACAAGGTATATGTCAATGTCCAGTGAAACTAAAATGGAGGTTTAAAGACTCCTTTTTCCGGTACTTTTTAAAATGTGGGGGTCATGCAGGTTTGGGGCTTCAAGCTGTGGCCCAGACGGGATAATCAATGCCAGTTCAAGTAAGATGATGGGTCAAATCATACTGCCTTCTGCACTTTTCCAATTGTGGGTGATGCAGGTTTAAGGGTACAGGCTGTTGGTACAAGAAGGGAATAGTGAATGGTCTGTGAGTTTTTTTTCTGTGACTTTTATAACCTAATGTTTTTCCTAAGATTTAGCAAGTATCCTTTTGACTTTGTGGATGTTAATTTCCGCTTCTCCAGCCTTGTTTGGGTGTAATAATGAAGGTGTTGTTGCTCTCCCATAGACTTTAATGGTCATCGCTCATAATCGACGCTCGCTATCGAAAAACCTTATCGATAGCGGCCGACTATCGACTATTGATCGATCTTGATAGCCAACGCAATCGCTCAACACTAATCTTGACAAAGGTCAGTCGTTCCACATTTCCCATGGACAAGCGGGTTCTCCTTGGGGTAACGATGGCCCCCGCCGCACTGAAAACCCGCTCTGATGCCACACTACTGGCCGGGCAGGACAGCTGTTGGTTCAGGGTCTACTCCAGGTCCTGCTGCTGCTGCTGCTGGCGACTGCCCTCCTCACTAGGTGGGTGAAGGAAGCTGCTAATCAGTGACTCCAGACTTAGGTTGCTGCTGATGGAGCTGGTACTGCTCCTACCCCCCCAACTTCCCCCAGCAGCCGCGGCAGTAGTACGTGAGCGCTGAAGAACCCCCCAGTCAGACCTGTCAGAGGAGGGACGATGCCGCACATAGGTAGCGGCCAACTGACTATGGAGGATTTCCCTATAGTATTTGAGTTTGTCCTCCCTCTCAGCAGCTGGGAAAAAGGCTCCCATTTTGGACCGGTAGCGAGGGTCTAATAGGGTGGAGAGCCAGAAGTCATCCCTCTGCCAAATGGTGACTATTCGGCTGTCACTAGCCAGGCAAATCAGCATGCTGCGGCCCATCTGCACAAGTGACGCCGAGGGGCCCCCTGCCTCAATCTCCACTGTAAACTGCCCCGGTGATTGCAGGTCATCGGCCTCGTCTTCCTCATCTCCATCTACCTCATCCAGCTGCTCCTCCTCTCTTGTCACCTGGGTAGAAAATCCACTCATTTCACCAGACAATGCTTCTGCTCCAATGTCCTCCGCCTCCTCCTCCTCCAGTTCTGTCCCAACCGGACTCATGTGGCCGCAAGATGTAGTCGCCACGTCTCCAGTCCCCTGCCCAGACAGATTTTTCAGCATCTGTTCCAGGACATGAAGCAGTGGAATGACGTTATTCATCCCGTAGTCCTGGCGACTGACAAATATCGTGGCCTCCTCGAATGGGCTCAACAAACGGCAGGTGTCACGCATGAGCTGCCACTGGCTGACATCAAAGTTATACAGGGGAGTACTCCTGTCCACCTGGATCATCAAAAAATCGTTAATGGCCTTTCTCTGTTCATACCGTCGGTCCAACATGTGCAGGCTGGAATTCCAACGGGTGGAAACATCACATATCAGAGTGAGGCCATTCTGCCACTGCAACTCGAGGAGGGTGTTCCTGGCTTTGTAGGAATGAATGAAGTGCATGCACAGTTTCCTGGCCATTTTCAGAATCTTCTGAAGATCGGTGGAAGACTTCAGGAACCTTTTCACAACCAGATTGAACACATGCGCCATGCAGGGCGCATGGACCATCCCTCCTCGGTGCAGCGCAGACACCATGTTCCTCCCATTGTCCGTCACCATGGTTCCGATTTGCAGTTGGCGTGGAGAAAGCCACACATCGATTTCTTGCTGCATGACGCGGAGCAGTTCCTCCCCTGTGTGACTTCGTTCGCCGAGGTAAGCCGGTGTAGAATGGTGACACCCCCCTGTCCCTACACATGTGGGGTTTATGGGGCAGTACTTTTGGAGGGGAATGGTGGTGGGGTGGAGGAGGAGGGGGGCCGACATTTTTCCAGGGGGCCCGTTTACAACG
>JAODAL010017383.1:0-77911 GCA_025379985.1 Phyllomedusa bahiana
TCTCCTATTCAATCCTTCCCCAAGATTGTTTTGCTGTAACATAAATTTTTCAGATGAAGTACAATTACATTTAATTCTGATGAGTTCACCCATTGGCACATTGTTTGTCACATGTGATGGATGACAGGTTGCATCTGGAGCTGTGCTATCACCCTAATCACAAGTGAAGTGCATTCGGAGTGAGGTGAGCTTTTAAATTCTTTTTTTTTCTAATTAAATTTTTGATTTGATCTTCTCAGCCCCTTTTTAAAAAATCCCTTGTGAATCCCAGATGCTTTAGAGGGAAAAAAGAAATTCAAAACCCCAAAAACACTTACGTCCTCCCAAAGGAGAATTTTCCCCCTTTTGACCACTCTTTGGCCTTTTCCCCCCCCAGCCACCAGTATCACTTGCTCTTCCTGATGGGGGAAAAAAAACCCCAAAACAGTCCCTGTATGCAGATCATGAACAGGTTTTGGAAAAAACCCTTTTGCTTTCTCAAGACTCAGTGGATCAAAAGCAAAACAGAGCGCTTGAGCTTCTCAGCTCCTTTTCCATAATGCTTTGTGATATGCAGATGTCTGGTAGATAGCAAAAAGGCAATTCAGATTTCTACTTTTTCCCCGTACAGTCCCTCCCCAAAGGAAGATGATCTTTCTGAATTTTAAATCTCAAACAGAGTTTCAATTTTGAAAAATTTTGGGGAAAGCCCATTTAAAATACTGTACTATGCTAATATTCTAACATGTCCCTAATATCATACAGATTACATATATAATACCTAACGAAAACCCCCCCAAAAATGGGCGCCCGGGGGGGGCCCCCCCCCCCGACTATCCTGCGGGCGGGCGCAGCTTTTGGCCCGGTCCCCGGGACAGGGGGCCGCCGTGCCCCAGTTTGTCGCGGGGCGGGGGCGCACTCGCCCCCCCGGCCGCCGTTTTTAACCCGGCCGCGCTTTTGTGCCCCGGGCAGTCCCTCCCTGCCCCGGCCCGTGCGCGCCCCTGGATCTAAGGCGCCCCGGCCGGCTCGTGAGTTTAAAAGGGGCAGTGCGCCGGTAATTAGGTAATTCCCGGGCACTGCCTCTTTTTCATTTTGGGCGCTTCCCCCCCGCCCCCCTGCCGGATCTTTATGCCTTGCCTTTTCGAGAAAGAAACCCCTTTTTTCCCTTTTCCGATCTACCTTTTGTACCGTATCCTCGTTCCGCTCTTGACCACGAATCTCTGCCACCTCCCCCTGCCCGCCTCCCTTTTCCCCACGCCACAAAAACCATAGCTCCCCTCCCCTAAACCTTTTTGCCTGACTCTGAAAAAACGAGCCTCCGGGACGATTTTGCACCACGCTATATTTGGCTGACCCCAAAAAACCCAAAGTAACGTCAGGGGTAAGGGGACCTTTTTAAAAATCCCACCGCAGAAAGTCCATCCCTTTGCGGGGGTTTCGGGTGAAAACCGGGACCTACTTAGTTTCCTTTCCCCGGGCGTGGCTTAAAACCATCGCTGTGGTGGTCCATTTGGACCCATTTCCGCTCGGGAAACCGTAACTTTTAAGCCCGGCCAGGGAAATCCCCCCAAAGGTCCCCGCGGGCCCAGGGGGCGGCCCTCCCTCGCGGGGGTGACCCGATAGTCCAGCAACGGCCCAGCAGGGAAAAAAGCTGGATCAGTTGCCCCGCCATGGTGCACCCAAGCTCGTCCCCCCCCCCCACCCCAGCAAACCCTCCACCCCCTCCTGTGGCCGCTCCCCTCCGGAGTTTAAAATGGTCCTTTGGGGACTAAAAGCTCCCGTTTTGCTGCCTCCCCAAAATTTTGACGGGGGATCCCAAGCTCTGCGGGGTTTTTTTTCTCCCCAGTGAAACATCCACATTGAGTTAAGGGGGGGCCAAATTTCCTTTAAATTTTTCCCAAAGGGGGCTTTGGGGTTTCACCTGTTGTGGGGAAGGCCCTGGCCTGGGCTACCCCCTCTTTTGGGACAGGAGCGTCCTGGACTGCAGATCTCATGCCTTCCCGCTAAATTTCCGCAGTGTCTTAAAGGACCCAGCCCCGAGAACCCTTTTTAAAGGGGACGGCATCTTGAACCCACGCCAAGGTGAAATTCAGTCGGAGGGGTACGAATTACAGTTTCGCACCCCGGGCATCAGAGTTGCCCCGGGAATGACGCCGCCCGCGCGCCCCCTTTTTAAAAAAGGCCCTTTTTCCACATATCGGGAAAGGGCCCTTGCCGCAAAAATTTTTGGGCCACCCTCTTAAGGAATTAATCCACCTGGCCACTGCATTGACATGCGCTACGCAGAGAGGCAAGAAGAGCTCCCGCCAAAAATTGGGCGACCTGGCGCACCCCGCCGTTTTTCCCACCCCCGGGTCCGGGGGTTTCCAGGGGCCTTTCCACTCCCGGGCTTCCTCTCCCTTCGGGAGGGGAACCCATGCGGGTTGGTTTCAATTTCCAAACATTTTTGAGCGGGAAATTTACCCCTGGGCCCGGCACAGAAGCGATGTCGGTACGCGCCAGTCCGGTTCTTTTTTCGGAGGGGGGCTTCCGCTTCGCCCCAACGCCCGGGGGGAAAACGCCCACCCCTTTAGGCTTTGTTGGGGAGGCCCCCTAGTGAGAACTTTTCCTCCCCAGGCCCTGACAATGCCGGGGGAGATAGGACTGATTTGGGGTTTTGTATTCCGGCCCCCTCCCGTTCCGGGCTCCGGTTCCGCCGGGAATTTTATCCACCCCGCCCTTGTACCCCATTCCCATTTCCTGGGGGTTTGTTGGAGAACCCCGTTGGTGATATCCTCCGTCACGGGGGAAAGTGCTTGGGGGACGCCACCCGGCCCGCCCAAGGCCCAAAAGCCGGTGACCCTCCCGGGGGGCGCCCTGCATAAAAAGATCTCCCTCGGGGGAAATTCTCGGTTTTTCCTCTGGGGTTTCCCCTTTTGGGGGCTCCCGTGGTTTGCGGGGGCCATGCCCCTACGTTTAAATTGGTTTCCCGGGGAAAAGTGTGAAAGGGGACCTGACTGCGGGAACTCTTTTTGGGTGGAAACCTCGCCCAGTGCCTCCGTTCCTTCCCAACCGTCCTCCGGGCCCTCTCCCAAAGGTTTGCCTACGGAATCCCGGGATTCGCGGGGGACGTTTCTCAGAGAAGCATGCCGAGACCCTTTCCCGCCTCATCGCCCCTATGACTGCCCAAACGATTACTCCCGGGAGCCCAGTCCTCCTGGGGGCAGGGTTTAACCCCCCTGTCGGTCCCCGGAGACCCAAGATGCCCGACCTACTTGGGGGACAACCCTGCAGAAGGGCTTTATACCAAATCCTCCCCCCCGGCGGGGGGGGATTTTTTTTTTTGTGCAGAAGAAAGAGGGGCTTTTTAGGGCCCTTTGAAATTGGGACTATCGGGGCCTTAACAAAAATCACGGTAAAAAAACCCGCTACCTTGCCGCGGGATAAAGGAACTTTTTTGACCGGCTTGGGCGGGCAAAAATTTTCCCCAAAATTTGCCCTGCGAGGGGCCCTAAAAACCTCATCCGCTTTCGAAGGGGGATGATGGAAGCTGCTTTTAAAAAACACGGATGGACACTTTGAATATCTCTCATTTCCCTTCGGGCCCTTTTTAATGCCCCAGCATCTTTAAGAATTTTTTGAAAAGATTTTCTTCCCGGGGTCTCCTTTACACGTGTGTTTGTGGCTACCTAGACGAATTCTTTGGTTTTTCCTTTTCCCAAGGGGGAGGGCTCATCCTCTCAAGTTTCCCTCCCGGTTTTTTGGGGCGGCTTTCGGGCCAAAACCCCCTTAAGCTAAATTTTGAAAAATGTCTCTTTCCACCAGAAACCCCCTCCCCTTCCTTTTGGTTTCGTCATCTGGACCCCGGGTTACCCGATGGATCCTGCCAAGTTGTCGGCTGTCTTGCCCGTGGCCCCGGCCGGTGGGCCTACCCGGGTATACAACGCTTCCTGGGTTTCTCAATTACAAACGTTCCCCGTTTATCCTGCATTAAATTTTACCTTGGTGGGGACCCATCATTTTCACTTAAACCCAAAAAAACCCCCAAACCCCCAAAGGGAGTGGGCCTCCAGAGGCCGAAAAGGCATTTGCTAAGTTTAAGGGCCCCCCCCCCCCCCCCCCCCCCCCGGCCCCCCCCCCCCCCCCCCCCTTTGCCTCTGCACCCGTCCTGACCCAAAAGGGCCCGATTCCCCAGAAACCATTTTTTTCTGGGGGTGGATGCCTCCCCCGGTCGGGGCTGGCGCCCCAAACGACGCAAAGGGGACCTAAAGGCAAAAAAGGCACCCGGGGGCTTTCCCTTTTCCAAACTTTCTTTCCCCCGCGGAGAGAAAAATTTCACCATCGGAGAAGGGAGTTGCTGGCTATTTAAGCTAAACCCTAGAAGAGTGGCCGTTATCTTCTGAAAAAGGGGGCACGTTTCCCCAATACCCTTTTCTCCGACCATAAAAATCTTTAAAACCCCCAAACGGCCCAACCCCCCAACCCAAAGTTTAAGCCAGGGGGTCCCCGTTTTTTTCTCGCGCTTCAATTTCCGATAAAATTTTTTGGGCCCCGGGGAAGAACTCAGGGCCGATGGCCCTCTTTCCCCTGTCCCGATGTTTTTGGGTGAGGGGGCACGCCCCAACATATAATTTTCCCCCCGGACGCCTGAAAATTTGGTGGGCCCTTAGATCTGCGGGAAAAGGTTTTCCCCCAGGGGAAAAACTTATTCCGTTTCCCCCGCTCCGCAGGAGAAATTTTTTAAATGGGGGCACTGTTCTCTTGTGGCTGGTCACCCCGGAGCACGCAAATCCTTCCTCTTAATTTTCTCCCTTTTTACTGGGGGCCCAGCTTTCTAGGGACATCAAGGATTTTTTGAAGTTCCCCGCGTTACTTTTGTCGTAACAAGCTCCTTGCCACAAACCCGCGGGTTTTTCCTCCAGCCTCCCGCCCACCCTAGGGCCCCTTGGACTCATTTTTGGCAATGGATTTCCCTCACGGATTTTGGGCCCCCCTCCCTTTGGGCAACAAAAAGGTTTATCTGGGTGGAGGGGGACCGTTTTTCGAAGGGTGGCGCACTTTTTCCCGTTGTCAGGGCTCCCCCTGCCCCCCAGTTGGCCAGCCAGTTTTTTTCCCCCCATATTCCGCCTAACGGACTTCCGCAGCACTTTTTCTGGATCGGGGGGTCCCCAAATTTTTGTCGAGGTTCTGGCGGGCCCTCTGGGTTTTCGGTTGCAGGTAACCTCGATTTTCTCTTCCACCTTCCACCCGCAGGGCGAAAGGCCCAAATGTAGAGGTTTAATCAGATTCCCCGGGGGGCTATTTAAATCCCTTTTGTCTCGGTCACAGGATGACTGGGCCAGCTTGGGTTCTTTGGGCGGAGTTTTCCTATAACTCCCTGGGTCGGAATCCACTGGGACCTCGCCATTTTTCATCGTTCCCGGCCAGCATCCCCCCCCTCCATTACCCTTGTCCCCCCACCCTCAGAAGTGCCGGCAGCGGATATTTTTTTCCCCCAAAATATGGTGTCCATTTGGAAACAAGACGCGCCAGTCTCTGAGCATGCATTCCCCAAAAGCAAAGAAGGTCCAACGGACAAAAATAGAAGAACCTCCCCAGTGGGGTTTTCCCCCTGGGGACAAGGTCTGGGGTATCGGCCAGATATATCCGGCTGAAGATCCCCTCCCTAAAAAATTGGGGCCCCCCGGGGACGTAGGACCCTTTGAAGTACTCGCCCGCATCAAACCCCGGGTTTCCCACAAACTCCCGCCCACCCCAATGCGTATTCCCAAACTCCTTCCATTCTTTCCTTTTTGAAGCCTGTGGTCCTGAAACCCTTTTTTTTCCCCAAAGGGTCAAGCCTCCATCTTTTGAAGCGGAGGCCGCCAACATCTTCACTTAAATGAGTTTCCAAAACATGAAAAAACCAAAAAGGGAAGGCGGTATTTCACTGATTTGGGCTGGAAGGAAGTTTGGGCCTGAGGAGAGATCGTGGGAGCTGGAGGACAACATCTTGGACCCTGAGTTTTCTAAAGATTTCCCCCAGGCCAGGAAGAAGGGAGGGCTAAGGGGGGGAGGGGGACTGTTGCGAAAGGGGGCCCGCCGGGCTCCCCCTGCGGTCGCCCGGGGCAGCCTGCCCCGGTTTCCCCCCATGGTGCCGCCCCTGTCCGGGTGTTGGGGGGCGGGCGCACTGCCCTCCGGCGCGCCAGTACTTTCCTGGCCGCGCTCCTGTTCCCTGGGAGTCCCCCTGCTGTCCGGCGGCCCCGCCCTCCCTGTGAAATTTAAAGGGGGAGTGCGCCGGTTTAAATTTGGGGAATTTTCCCCGGGCACTGCCTTTTATTTCCCCCCTGGGCGCTTTCCGCCCGCTCCCTGCCGGTTTTTTAGTGCCTTGCCATCGAGAAAAAATTTTCCCCATTTTCTGTCCTGATCTACCTTTTTCCGTATCCTCACTTCCGTCTCTTGACCGAATCTTTGCCGCCTCCCCCGACCGCCTGCCTGTCCACGAAAACGAACCAAAAGTTTTCCCGCCCTGACCTTTTTCCCGACCCCCCCCCAGAGTGAGCCTGCCTGACGATTTTTTCCCCCACGTTTAAATTCGGCTGACAAAACCCCAAACAAGTCCGTCAGGGGTAAAACCTGGGACTCCCGCCGCAGCAAGTCCCCCTCCCGCTTTTCGGCGGGCTTGGTGAAAAAACCCCTCCCACTTAGATTCCGTTCCTGGGGGGCTTACCCATCGCTTTTGGTGGCCAGTGGGTTTCCCTTTTCCCCGTCCGGAAGTAACACAAACCCCCAAACTCTTTTCCCGACAATCAATCATCATTTTTGGGGTTTTTTTTTTTTTTTGTTCCTGCCTTGCAATCATAACCTTTTTATTTTTTCATCTACATAGACATATGAGGGCTTGGGGGTTTGCAGGAAAAAAAAACAAAAATTTTAAATTTTGGGTTTTATTTGACTTATTAAACCATAGCTGTACTTTGGGGGGGAAATGAAAAAAAAAAAACTGAGTGAGGTTTAAAAAGGAAAAAAAAAAACCCTACTTGTGCCATGTTTTTGGGTTTTGCCCTTTTTTGTCATTTAAATTGTTTGGGATAAATGATGTTTTTATCGTTTTTTTGCAGGGCGAAAATATTTTTGGAAATACCAAACATGATGGCTTTCCTTTATGTTTTAGTAATTTTAAAACAATAGAAGCATTCTTATTTCTTAAATTTGTGCTGCAGCCCCATTTTCTGTGACCAATAACTTTTTTCAATTTTTGTATCTTAAAGAGGGTTAATGTTTTGTGGGCAGAAGTGTAGTTTTTATTGATACCACTTTGGAATACGTACAACTTCTTAATCACTTTGATTCTAATTTTTAGGGGATGTGAAATGACCCAAAAAAAACCCATAAATTTGGTGTTGGGAATTTTTTTTCTTCTCAGGTGTTCAGCTTACTGGATGAATGACATTACATTTTAATAGATTAGATTTTTATGGATGTGACAATACCAATTAACTTTTTTATTTATTTATTTGTAAAATGGCAAAAGACGGGTGATTTAAACTTCTATTATTTTTTTTATATTTTAAAACCTTTTTTTTTTCTTTTAATTTTACATCTCGCTGGTGAGATGGTATAGGTGGAGACCCACACCAGGGAGCGGAGTCGAAGGGGCCCCTGGTCTTGACCGAAGTCTGCCGTAAGGCTGTACAGACTTTGCTGCGGGGAACCCCTAGGTCGCTACCTCTGATGTGGCTACCCGTGGGGACAGCCGAGGTGCAGGACAGGGACACAGGACACTGGGAACAATGGCAGCAGGTAAATAGCCATAGAAGGACTACAGATCCCACGTGGGTAGCAGACAGACATAGCTACAGAAACAGCAGGATTAAACGGATGCATTGGCAGAAATACAGCAGGTATCTGGACTGGTACAATGGCAGGAATACAGCACATGCCTAGACAGGTGCAAGGAATACAGCACAAAGGACAGTCAGGTAGTCAGGAGCTCTGATGGACAGCAGAAACTGAACCATGCATCTCATGGGATAAGTCCTGAATAGCAGGACCCAGTAGCAGGGCAGGAGCTCTTATGGAACAACACACAACAAAAATGAACTGACACTGGAGCAAGGGCAAGAAGTTTTTCTTATAGCCCGTGATCACAGGTCAAGAGGCAGGTAATTGGGACACTGTCCCATTAAATTGCAGAAAGTTGCCGCGTGTGCCATAGGAGGCTCAGCACGCACAGAACGCCAAGAGGCAGGAGCGAGGTGAGTACTAAGTACAAATGCTCGTAGTGGCAGGGACAGAAACCAGGAGGTGCAAGTATACAGCAGCGGGGACACAGGCCGCCGCGACCCCCAAACAGGGAGCTGCAGCGGAGACAAGGCAGGCACGGACACGCCGATGGTCTATGGCAAGGACCGCGGCGTGAACCATGACAGCAGGGCAGTATTCTAGCAGGACAAAGACCTTGAGCAACACCATCCACCAATAGCCTTATGTAGGGATGTTTGAAGAAAGTTTTTTTTTTTTTCACTCAGTCTGTTAGCAAATATAATGGGTAAAGAGGGTCACAGAGGTTTCAACTAACGTTCAAGAAAGAAAGAACCCAACAAGAGAAGGTGTACCCTTATGATCTCAAATCTATGATCAATCTGGGAATCTGGGAATGGGTGGATGATTTGTGAAATACACATTTGCTATAAAAATGATTGCAGAGTCATGTACTTCAGAAATTGAAAGACTCAGAAGGCCTACTGTAGGAATTGAGGAGTCACCACAACTCGAACTGTAGTGAGAAGATTTTGTTCATAGATAAAACAAATCCTATAACTACTGTAGCTGTCTTTTTTTGTTGTTAATTTTTTTAAAGGTGACGCAGACTGTTAGCCTAACATGATGTTTAGTTGACCAAATAAGGACTAATTTCTCTTTGATTATGAAGGAATTCTACTCCCTGGATCTGAGGTCATCCATAAGTCTGAGGTGGCTCTTTGGGGCACAGCATCCATGGCTGAAATTAGATGGGCAAGGTCTTCAGGGTGATATGGGTAGATACTCCATCTACATATTTTAAAGGAGTAGTCTAATCTCTGTTGACATGAATCTTATAGCCCATCATCTGAGTACAGAACTTCATGCTGATCTGGGCATGAAAATTACTTTTATAAAGGCCCTTAAACCTTGAGATATGGAAAGAAAAGGCTCTGCATTTATAAAGTAATTGGACTCCTATCAAGATGCAGGTGACAGATGCTTAACCTATAATTAGTGAATTTCATCACACAGTTGAAAACTGAAAGTACACAGGAAAAAACACTGATTTTATAGTCCACTTTTCCTAAGGAATTGTTGCAGGAGTTGAATGATCAAAGATCCTCCTGATAGATCAGATCATGGCTCTGTAGCTTTCTCTGGTGAGTATTGATGCTGAAGCCTTCAATAATGAATAGTAGCTCTGTAGCTTTCTCTGATAAGCAGTGATTCTGAAGTCTTCAATGATGAGTCATAGCTCTGCTGCCTTCTCTAATGAGACATAGCTCTGTAGCCTTAATTGATGAGTAGTGATTCTGAAGCCTACTCTGAGTAGTGTTGAGCGATTACGTTGACCATCGACATCGGTCGATGGTCGATAGTCGACCATCATCGACAAGATAGTCGATAGTGAGTGGTCGATTATGAGCGATGACCATTAAAGTCTATGGGAGAGCAACAACACCTTCATTCTCCCCCAACAGGTTTGGAGAAGCTGGAATTAACATCCACAACCGTCTATGGATACGTGCTACATCTTGGGCAACACACTTAGGTTATAAAAAGTACAGAATATAAAAAGTCCCCGACCATTCACTATCCCTGTCTTGTACCACAGCATGACCCTTAAACCTGCATCACCCCACAAATTAAAAAGTGCCAGAAGGCATTTAAAGATTTGAAACCCTCATGTTTCTTGAAAATGGACATTGAATATCCCTGTCCTGGAACGCAGCATGAGCTCGAAACCTCATGACCCCAGATTTAAAAAGTGCCGCAAAAGGATTCTTTTTAAACCACCATTTTAGTTGAACTGGACACTAACTATATCTGTCCTGTACCGCAGAATGACCTTTAAAAACCCGTCTGACCCACAGTTTAAAAAGTGCCAGAAAAAGGAGTCTTTTAACCACCATTTTATTTTGAACGGGACATATACTGCCCCTTGCCGGGGCCCACAGAAAGACCTTTAAACCGTTGACCCCCAAAATTTACAAAGTGCCAAAAAAGGGAAGTCTTTAAACCCAAACCAATTTTATTTCACTGGAAAAATTAACTATACGCCCCTGTACCGCAAAATGCCCTTTTAAACCTGCCCTGACCCACAGTTTTAAAAAGTCCAAAAAGGACTTTCAACCACCTTTTTTTTTTTTCCCCCCCTGGCCCTATACGCCCCCCGCCCCGGGAGCCTTGCCCCCCTTAAGTGCGGACCAATTAAACTTCATTTGGAAATACTGGGGGGGTTTACGCCCCTTTTTTAAACCCGGTCCCTTTTTCCCTTGGCATTTTTTTTCTTATTTTTACTCAACGTGCAAAAGGAAATTGTCCCCTGAAATTTTTCCTTCCTCTCCATACCCAAAGCCCCTCTGAAAAACCTAAAATCGGTCAATTTTTTCCTGTACCTCCCTTTAAAATTTCAAAAGGAATTTTTTTTACCACTTTTTGAAAACATGCAAGTTTTTTAGTTTAATTTAATTCAAAAAATACTTTTTTAAAAAAATAGGGGAAACCCCAAACCATGTCTTGTTTCCTTTTTTTAAATTGTATTAAAGGGTTTTCTCAAAAAAGGGTTTTGATACAATGTTAAAGATCTTGCAAAAAAAAAGTTTTTTGCAATTGGTCCATTAACGGGGTCCTACTTTTTCCCGTTTTTTGACAGAAACAAAACACCCTTAAACCACCTTACAATTGTGAAGAACAAATGTCTTTTTAAAACAACATTTTTTTTATAATGGGACCTGTAGTATAGCTGCATGTCACAAAAGAAATGCCCCCCAAAAATCAAACCCTTTACCTTTAGCCACTTTTGGACAAGGGGGAAAGAACAAATTCTTTAAAAAAACCCTTTTTTTTATAATGGGACCAAAGTTTTGCCCTTTCAAAGCACAAAAACCCAAAAAATTAAAAAATGCCCTTCTCAGCCCACTGTTAAAAATTTGGGTGGGGGAAAAATTTCCCAAATTGGGGAAGCCACATTTCTGTTCCAAAGGAACCATGATTTTTTCTTGTATCTCACAGCACAGACCCCAAAAAATTTTAAAAAACTTCTCACCCCTATTAAAAAATTGGTAGGGGGAAATGCCACTTAAAAGCCACATTTTCTGTTTTCCAAAAGGGCCATGATTATTGCGTACTCACACTACATACCCAAAAAATTTAAAAAAAATGACTCCAGCCATAAAAAAAAAGTGAGGGGGAAAAAGCCACTTTAAAAGCCCCTTTTGGTTTCCCAAAGGGCCCTAATTAAGCTGTATCCCCACACAACCGGGCCTCAAAACCATTTTACAATTTCGAAAACTTCTAAAGATAAAGTGATAAAAAAAGGGAAAGGAGGTTTTTAAAGAAAAACCCTTTCCCGTCCCTTTTTCAGTCTCCTACAGCAAAAACCCAAAAAAAAAACTTTTTGGGAAAAAAAGAATAAAAAATTGCAGTAAGAAATGATAATTTTAAAAAAAAGTTTTCAAGGGACCATTTTTGTTTTGGGAAAAGGAATTTTAAAAAAAGACCGCAAAATAATCGGGGACCTCGCAATTGGGGGCCACAACATCATCAAGAACCATGCCTGAAAATTCCCTCCTTTAGGGAAAATCAAACGATCCCCATTATCTGGGAAAGGGCCCGGGTTTCGGTTTGGGCTGAATGACCCCCTCCAGCTTGCTTAAGGTCCGCCAGAAAATAAAAGCTGGGGCTGGCAGGAAAAACAACCCCCTATGGCGTGAAAAGCCCTCGGGCCCATTTTTTCCCCCTTTTTGGGTACCCAGAAGCTATTGGGGCCGGAACACATCCCAAAAAAATTTGTGTTGAAAGCAAAATCGTGCACCATGATTTTTGAGCTGGTCCCTGTGGGGGTTTTGGGTGTGGCCCTTCATTTTCAAACGGTTTTGAAAGGGGGTAAATAAAGATTTCCAAGGGTCACACATTAGGCTTTTTGACACCTTTTCCTGCTGCTTTCGGGGCCCCTACGGCCCACTTGGGCACTCTACTGCTGTCACGTCGCTGATTGGTTTTTTCCCTGTTTCATTTTTTGGGGAAATGAAGCAGGACGCAACAATTTTCTCCTTGATCAATCACAAATCTCCATTTTTTCCCGCATTTTACTCTCTAATTTTGGGTTGGGGGGGAAGGAAGTTCTGAGTTTTGTTTTGGGACCCGGGGGTCTAGAGGGGGGCCCAAACCCGTAACTGTTGTTCATTTTGATGCCTTTTTGCCCGGGCATGGGTTTGGGGGAAATTGGGGAAAAAAAAAAAAACATCCAACACTCATGTGAAGATTGGGGCCTTTATTTCCCAACCTCGTTCCCGGGGGACAACACTAGGGGGACTTTCCCCATATTCCCCCCTCTGCCTTTAAATTTTGCCCAAACCCCTTTCCAACAGGGGCAAAAAGGGAACGTCGGGGTCCAGGGAAAAACCTCCGCCCTCCCCGCTTCCTCCGGCCCCAGCTTTTAACACAGCCCCGAAATTTCCCCCAGATGATGCATCCTGAGAGCTGATACGCCCCCCGCACTACTCGGACCCCAACCCCTGGCCCAATAAAAACCAGATGAAATTTTGAAACTGTCGGGGGTTGTGGATTTGACGGAGAGGGGAAAAATCTGTTCCGTCTCCTCCTCCGTCGCTGGCGGGACCTTTTTTTCAAGTGTCCAACGATCGGTCCAAACTAAATCACCCAATCTCATCTGCAAGGGGATTGTCCGCCCCGACCATTTTTTTTGCTTCTTCAAAACTGGGAAGGGTGGACAGACTCTTTCACTGCCTCCACTCCGGTGGCTCAACAAACCCAGGTCCCACCGCTGCCCCTTTTCAGCCATTTTCACTTTGTACTGCTAAATGGCCCGCGCTGGCCCCAATCGCGGGGCATGTGGAGGGGGAAATTTCCCGCCCTGTTTGGCCACGTCAACAATGAACGGGTTAAAGGGGGGGCCGAGCTGAAGGCTGCAACGCAGCAAGGCGGGGCGAAGCAGGGGGGGAACGCGGGAAATTCAACTTAGACTTCGAGCCTTCCTCAGCAAGGGAGTCCCCGACCCCGGGGAGCTCTTTGAAATTTCTGGCCCACAAGGTTCATGACATTGCCGGGAAGGATTCTCCAGCTACCGATCTTAAGGGGGGCCAGCAGAATTTTTTGCCCGTTTAAACGCACACCACCTTGCCTGGGACAATTCTTGCACCCACCATCGCTCGTCTCGTTGCGGATAGCCGGTCCAAGCTCTTGACCTTGTGTGACTCTCCCAAGCAATTAATTTCACACCCTGTTTCTCTGGCACTTGATGCCACCTGAGGACCTTGGTGAAAGAACCCTGCACCATCCCTCGGTTTTTGATGAGCTGCCCGAGCCTAAGCCTCCGCACCCCAAACATCCACCCACTCACCCATGAGCTGTCTCGAATATAGCGCCTTGGCCGTCGCTTACTATCCAGTGTCGTGAGTCAATGACTTTCCGCCACAGAAGCTGACAACGCGCTTGAAATTTTTAGATACATTATGCCTGCCAGCAGACGCTTTTTACAAAGAAAATGGCCTGCTCGACATCTGTATTGGGCAGGCAAGGCCAGGACGTGCGAACACATCTGTGTCCTCAAAACGAAAGGCATAACATTTCCAAGGTCAAGATGGCCTGGCAATGCCGGACATTCAGGCTTTTGTGGGCTTGGATGGTTTGGTTAAAGTGGTTTTTTTACTTCTGCGTCCCAAACTACACCAGGAATTACAGAAGGCTGGCTGCTAGAACAGGCCGCTGTACTCGTGCAGTTCATCAAACTGTCGGACGAGAATGTAGATTCTCTGTGTATGGTGGACTCGCGACGAGGACTAAGCGACTGACCCTGATCTGACCTGATAACAGGGCAGCTGAAACGCTTGTGTGCGGAGAGGAGGAGGCGAGACAGATGTAGACAGGTTGAGGCCCGCGTCATCTGGCCTTTTTTGGCCAAGTGGTTGCCTCCGTATTTTTTTAAAAACTCATGCATTCGCCTGCATGTGACTAACATTTTGTGTGGTTAACCACCTAAGGTTCTTTGCTTCTCACTTATGGCGTTACGGCATAGGCGCATATGACATCGCAGGGTGAATCAAGCTTGCAAAGAAGAAGACCCACATAAGTCCTGACCATTTGACCCCATAAGCGAGAAGCGGTTTGCGCTGACCCGTTCTGACGGAATCAATCAGCGACTTCTGCACCCCTCTCCCCTTTTTGAGCGGAACCCGTACTGTCACAAACCCCATTGTCTGTCCTCTCTCCACTGATGAAGCGCAACAAAATTTTTGCTAAAGAAGACCACTTGATCCATCCGCAATGTTCGTCAACATCATCAACACACAGGTGACTATGTCGTCCTTTCATTCTAACATCCAGAGCGCGGCTACAAGCAAGAGGACGCAAGCTAGCCGATACCCGGATTTTTGACGATTGACCGCATCCTTCATCCTCCTCTGATGGCTTCTAAGAAACTGGCTCAGAGCAGAGAAAATCATCCTCTTTGGCCCTCTTATCTTTAACCTGCCTTCTACCCCATACCGCTTTTGTCCATCAAAAGTTGTCCTTCAAGGAAAATGGAAATTATCCACAGGTGGGTACACCTTACATTTGGGCTATTTCAAAGTGACGATGCTGTGATGCTGATGAAGACATTTGTGCCGTGACTGGAGGACGAGGAGGTAAACTGCCTTGGATGCAGGTGAACATTAAGCCACTGAAGGACAGATAGGCGACGCATTCTTTACTGAATCACAGGGCCCGACCCAGTATGCGGGCCCTGAGGGTCCGAAAAGCATCCCTGCTGCTGTTGTCGCCCACTGGAAGGGCCCTTTCTCGGACCTCTCCTCCTTTTACCCCCCCTTTGCTCCTTACCCCCAAATTTTCGCCCATTTCAAAATTAAAAATTGAGAATATGGAAGAGTTTGGAAAGTCTCTTTTTAAAAACGGCAAAACAGCTACTCAAATCTCTCAATTCAAAAAAAAAATGCTGGTTTTAAAATAAAACGCAAAGAAAACTATCAACAAAGCTGCCTGCGCCAAAGTAAAAAAACATTTTGAAATGTTTCAATAATAAAATTTTTTTGGGCACCTATCTTTTCATCGGGGTGACATAAAATTGCTGGATTCAAAAATTTAAGTGCAAGCTGCCCAAGAACAAAGCTGTAGGGGCCCCAAAGTAAAAAACTTATCTTTATGTTTTAAAAATTAAATTTTTTTTGGCACCTTTCAAATTCACCTGTGGGGATAAAAAATTCTGGTTTTAAATTTTTAAGGAAGGTGGATTACAACAAAGGGGGAATGGGCAAATTGGGAAAATGAACCCCTATCTGAAATGTTTTTGAAATTAAGGGAGTTTTCCCCCTAACAAGGACTGCGTTACTAGAAAAGAGTACCCTATATTGGGGTCCCCAATACCCAAAAAAATATTTAAATAAAAAACTGTTAATAATAAAATTGCAGTGAAAATGTTAACAAAGTTTGGTGAACTTTATCCAGTATTCTTATGAGCTTGTTTTTGGTTCGCACGCGGGCCCCCCCCCCCTCCCCCCCGTGACTTTACAGCGGTAGGCCCTTTAAAATTCTCTACCTAATACATAAAAACTTCCAATTCTAACTAACTAAATTTTAAGGTCACATAAAAGAAAGGTTTTTTTTGTAAAAAATAGAAAATTTCGCTGGGGATTTGGACACAACAAGCGCAGTCCTTCTGCCTGAAGCTGAGAACACTGAAGCTGAACAGGAAAAACCGTTCTATTAAAACGAGTATGTGATTTTTCCAGCCATCGCAACCATACAACCCATCATGACTCGCACACCATCTCACCCGCCCTATTCTTTAATGATTTGGCCGCCAAAAAGACAGAACGTTGAAATGGCGCAATCTTAATAATGTGCACAATTAAAACCAAATTATCGCATTCTAAAATTTCGATCAACATAAAAACTGTGCCGATTTCAACTTTGTCGATAATAATCGCTCAACACTACTGATGAGTAGTGATTCTGTAGCCTTCTCTGAGGAGTCATAGCTCTGAAGCATTCTGATGAGTCGTAGCTCTGTAGTCTTCTGTGATGAATAGTAATTCTTAAGCCTTCTCTGATGAGCAGTGATTCTGAAGCCTTCAAAGATGAGTTGTAGCTCTGTAGCCTTCTTTGATGATTAGTGATTCGGAATCCTTCTCTAATCAGTAGTCATTCTACTAGTCAGTAGAAGCATTCAATGATGAGTAGCAACTCTGTAGTGTTCTATGGTGATTAGTGATTCTGAAGCCTTCTCTGATGAGTCGCAGCTTTGTAGCCTTCTCTGATGAGTAGTGATTCTGTAGCTTTCTCTGATGAGTACTAGCTCTGAAGCCCTCTCTAATGAGTAGTGATTTTGAATTCTTCTCTGATGAGTAGTGATTCTGAAGTCTTCTCTGATTAGTTGCAGCTGTGAAGCCTTCAATGATGAGTAGTAGCTTAGCTATGAATTCTTCTCTGGCTACCATCTACCAGCTGTATTTTCTTTGAACCTGGAGGAAACAGTTTTAGCTTCACACATCCAGTGACAGCAGAACCTCTGGCAAGCTAAATGTCATCTTGTGAAATAATATTTTTAACATTTCATGTACTTCAGAATCTTCGATCAGAATCAATCACTCCTAATGCTCTTTTCTAAACAGGAAGAAGTCAAAAGATGATGGAGACTCTACGCTTTTTATGGTGGTTTAGAAAGGATATTTCCTCAAACTAGGGGGAAATCACAATTCCAACAATGTTATAAGAATAACATCTCATGGAAAAATATTTCCCAGCTGTTCTTAACTAAGTTAAACAGATATTACATGAATCCATGTTCACGTCAGCGAGAGGGATACTTGGCACCTATGGCCCAACCAGTATTGAAATTATGTTTTCTCTTACATGCTCTGCTGGAAGCTTGTTACCTATAACAAAACATAAGATATCAGATCAAGGAACTGATAATATCCAAGGCACTTGACCACAAGAGCAGACACTGATATATACAGGTATAGATGATGCAGAATACCTGGCCTCAGGGTAGAAGACTGCATGAGCAGATACAAAGGCATATGGGATGCAGAAGATAGTTTTTTTTTGTATTATTATAGTAGTATTTACATTTTTATACAGAGAGGCAGTACTGTAATAATTATATTCTTGTACATAGGGGGTAAAAATCTGGGGGGAAGGAGGAACTGACCCGCATTAGCCACTTCTTGCCATCCCCGACATGTAATTCATAACATCCTTTGGGGGGAACTGACCCTAAATGAACGCAATTGTACAGATCCCTATAAATGTATACAACAAGAAAAATCAACCTGTGATAGGTTAAAGGCCCACCGATATGACAAAGAGATCTTAAGAGATGCAGTACAAAAGGTTGCCGGTATTGATAGATCAGAATTTTTGAAGCAAAACAAAAGTTAAATAGAGAGGAAACCAAGAGGCAGTATTACTTTTTCTAAAACATACACTCGACAATGTAACCAAATAGTGGGCATAGTTGAGAAGCATTTACCTCTCTTGTATCTAGATTGCAACATAAAAAAGATGTTACAGTCTCAAGTTGAATATGTTTCATGTAGGCCCCCCACAATAGGTTCCAATGTTGCCTTCTAGTCTCTTTAACAACAATCAGTCAGGGTCGTCTATGTGGCTAAGAGAAATTGTCTTTAAAAAATATGGTCACCAGGTTTGAAAGTCTGTACTCAAGATCTGATATGATTACAATGTTCAGCAATAGGAAATTTTACAAGACAAATTTATTTATTAATTGTAATTCTAAATACATGGTGTATTTGATCAGTTGCAATGACTCGCACAAGGTGAGCTCAACATCTTTCTTCTATTTGAATTATGGCAGTATATCAGTGGTTCTGTTCTTGTATAAAGGGAGCAGTATTACATTAACTATGCACTTGTACATGAAGGAGAGTATTATTGTACAGCATCAGGTAAAGAAGCACTAGCTCCCAGGCAAGAGGTTAGGCAAATGGAGTAAGGTGATAAAAAGTCCAAAAATTATTACATCGCAATAAAAATAACTTAGCATGAAAAGACCCATATGCAAATATGTCATTTACTTGGTAAGCTGTAGAGTGTGCAGACTTCAATATATGCATTACTATAACATTGAAGGTTTCGGGTCCAAAGCCATCTGTCTGATGCAATCAGACCTGTCACCTCTAAGTCTTTGGTGGTTCCCAGACATTGTGCAGAGATACACTAGGCCAGTATGAAAAGTTTATCTGTTTATGGCCATTGAAAAGATCCACCCGCCAGATTAGAGTACGTTTTAACGAACATTAGAGTGCTATACAAACATACAGTGATAAGGCCGGTAATAACAGGGAAGAAGATAAAAATAAGTATGGAGAAACTACTGTCGCGCATCACTTTTTTGACGCGCGGCATCAGATTCATGAATTGCGGTGGTGTGTATTAGAGACGGTAATGGAAAGGGATCAGTGTACACTACGTTAAAGGCTGCTTCAGCGCGAAGAGTTTTGGATACATAGGCTAGATTCTATGATTCCTAAAGGGATGAACAAAATGTTCAGTTTAAAATCTTATTTGTAAATAGGCTGGTTATGTTTTTTTAGTATGCGTATATGTTTTAGTATGTGTATATGTTTAATGTAATGTCACGTGATTGCTATGATATGTATAAATAGAGTCCATTTTCTATAGCAGCCTACCTTCAGAGGGAATGCAGCCTGTTATGCTGGTTTGAGAAAGGAGGAGCTTTCCTCCGAAACGTCACCGATGGGTGTTTGGCGGTTCCGGTGGCGGTCGATATAACCTCTGTCTGCTATGCTCTTATCCTCTGGACACTAGTAAGAATGTTCTTAAACTATTAATATGAAGTGATTGTGTTCCAAGTTCCAAGACGTAGCACAGGTTTTCACTACTATGTCGTGTTTATTCTAATGGATAAAGCCCGGAGATGTATGGGCATCAAAGTTATTGAAGTATTTATATAAAGAAGATTTACATATAAAGGATGTTGTTTGTCTTTTTGCATTGAAAAGATCTACCATTCCCCGAGAGGAGGAGACATGCAGAAAAAACTGCTATCCCGAGAGACTTGGTTGATCTTTCATTTGGGGACTCATTTCTCACAAGGGTTAAACACCCGCCAGAACATTTCTTACCACTACTAAAAATAATTAGGAATGGCATCTAGAATAGTAAGAGGAGCAGTATTATGTGTATTGTTTTTAATAAGAGGTTTTAAAATTTTGTATAGGCTAAAATGTTTGTCTTTCAGTGTATGAATTTGTTCATGATCTTTAACCTCTAGCAGACCTATTTAAGTGTTTCCAGTCTGATTAGCCAATATACCATGAGTGATGGTTATTGACCCGAAACGCGTCAGCTGTCTACCAACCTTTAGGACTTCCATTAAGTTGGATACAATGTCTCCATGCTAAGCATGAAGCTGTTTCTTTAATATGATGTAATAAATTTGTAAAACTTTTTATTACATTGCTCCATTTGCCTAACCTCTTGCCTGGGAGCTAGCACCTCTTTACCTGTTTGAAGTTGATCTTCAGAGGATTGGTCCTCCCTCACCATGCTTTCTCCAAGAGTCATACTATTACAACGAGGTGGGTGAGGTGATTCATTTGCTTGATGTGGTACATAGTATTATTGTAGTTAAATTTCTCTGCATGGGAGCAGTAATATATGGTAGTAGTTTTATTCTTGTATAGAGAAGTTGTATTAAAGTAGTTATGCTCTTGCACATAGGAGCAGTATTATATTAGTTATATTTGTGTACGTATTGTAGTAGTTATAATTTTGTACATGGGGCAGTGTTGTAGTAATTATATTCTTGTGCATAGAGATCAGTATTATAGACATTACTATTTATGGTAGTTAGTAATTTATGGCAGTATTATAGTAGTCATATTCTTTTAAATAGGGAGCAGTATTGTAGTAGTTACATTTTTGCACATAGGGAGCAGTATTATTGTAGTTATATTCTTGTGCATAGAGAACAGTATTATAGACATTACTATTTATGGTAGTCCATAAAAGGGAGTATTGTGATGACTACATTGCTTCTAGAAATTAATTTAGTTTTCACATTATGATTAAAACTAGATAAACTCTTATGGTCTGGGGAGATTTCCAGAGTTTTAGAGAATGTGTTCAAGGCAGGAGGAATACTGCAATTGGAAGTAAAAGCCATAATATGGGAGGAAGAGAATCATAGATCATTGGCTTAAAAAAGAACACAGATGGGTTTATAAATGGAGGAGAGTGATTAAACTATGCCGCATTGTTGGAAGCTCTGCAAACTTAGAGGAAAGTTTTGCATTTGGTTGTACAAGAGACAGGTAATCAGTTTAATAAGTTACATAGAACAGAGATATTCGAATATAACCTGCCTGCTACATTCAAAATTTGGGCCAAATCTAGTACACCACATCATTTTATGTGACCCGGGAGAGCCTAGAAACAATGAGCAGAAATGTGCGAGGTATAGGTACAGAAAGACTGTTCCCCTACTATTCCGGGAAGATGCAGCCAGTGCTTGGCAGAGAAGGTGGAAAGAGCACTGGAAACGAGTGCCACCTTGGACTCAGAGTTTCAGCACACACCTCCAAACCTGTTCCACAAATCAGTAACACAGCTTTGACAACCCTGCCCTGGCACCGTAGCCAACCTCCAAAGTAGGAAGCTAAGTGTTTAAAAGGTGGGAGAGGTTTTTATACAACCTTATACAAGCTCAAAAGACAACCATAATGCTGATGTGGCTCTCGGTGAAAAAGAGTTTGACACCCCTGGTCAAGATAAATGCGAGTAGTGCTAGGAGAATAAGAATATTTACAGCCCATTATCTTGAAAATCATGCCTCTACTAATAGGAAGTGTGGAGAAGGGTGAATGTGACATAGGGAATAGTGAAAGTACGGATTATGATGTCAGTACACAACATTTGTGCCATTTCCAATAAATAACCTAAATGATGATCTTTAATGAGAAGATGCATACTGTCTGTGAATGAAACTCATCCCCAAATGCCATGTTCTCAATGCCCCCTGAAAAATGCACTGAAGTATAAGAATACAAACCTTATCAAGGTCAATTTAAATCAATGGAAATGGAGCCACTTGTGTGTAGATCATTAATACACATCTGTTTGTGATTTTCTTTCCAGCATGTCATTCTTATGTTTACAATTTACCAATCATGCAAAATAAAACAAGGCAAAAAAAAAATCCTCCTCAAATATGTCCACCCACAGATTTTTTTTTTATTTGTCTGTCACTTCTGTTTACGAACGTGCCATAAAACTCCTTGTCTGTCCCATCTACTCTTTTAAGATCTTCAAATCTAATTTACATTTTGTTCAAAATATTTTTTCTTGAAAGACAGTTGTCCACAGCTCAGTGACTCCTCTGTTCAGTGTACTTTAATTTCAAGCTTTCAAGTCTTTTTCAATCCCATTCAGAAGTAAATTTTCAGAGAAAATTGAGCTCTGTCATGGATGAATTAGTACAATAATAGTTGGTCACATATCTTGCATGAAACGTTTCAGAAGCAAGGCAAATGAGAAGGAAATGAAATTCATTTCATACCTCTTCAAGCACGTTAAAAGACTTTCTCTCCAAGTAATCTGTGGAGTACCACTAGTTTATCTGAAGGTGTGCATAACTTCTATTACATTATGCCTTGTCAGTGTCATATTCCTCTATATTGGGTGAGTGCTTTACCTAAACTGATCACATTTGAAATGTATGGCAATAGAACCATGATCTCCATATATGTGTCCCTTTTCATCGGATATAAATGTACTTCTGATGATAACATCTTATCACTAGTAAATGAACTAAAAAATGTTGTTTGATGTGATGGCCTAATAGGACATTCTTGATAATCAGGGGGGATCATGTGATCTGAAGACTCCAGTATTAGCCAATGCAAAGATTGTCTTTGACTTTTAAAGGGGTTTAAAGGGGTTTTCTCATATATATATATATATATATATATATATATATATATATAAATATATATTATATATATATATATATATATTATATATATATATATATAATATATATATAATATAATATATATATACAGTTTGAAACCAGAAGTTTATTTACACTATATCAAAGGACACATCTGCATGTTTTTCTAACTATCTGACATGACGTCAGAATAAACCTTTCCCATTTAAGGTCAAATTATTTATATTTGCCAAATGCCAGAATAATGAGAGAGAAAATTTTTAAGGCATTATTATTACTTTCTTCAAAGTCAAAAGTTTACATACATTTCATTAGTATTTGATAGCATTGCACTTCATCTATATGACTTAGGTCAAATGTTTTGGATCCTCTTCCACAAGCTTCTCACAATAGTTGGTAGGAATTTTGGCCCATTTCACCTGACAGAACTGGTGAAACTGAGCCATGTTTGTAGGTCACTTTGCTCGCAACTGCCTTTTCAGTTTTTCCCATAAATTCTCAACAGGATTGAGATCAGGGCTTTGTGATGACTTGACTTGGTTATCCTAAAGCCGCTTTGTAATCCATTTCCGTCCAAGCTTTAACTTCCTGGCTGAGATGTTGCTTCAGTTTTGCCACATGATCTTCTTTTTTCATGATGTCATCTATTTTGTGCACCAGTCCCTCCTGCAGCAAAACAACCCCACAACATGATGCTGCCACTGTTTCACAGTTGGGATGGTGTTCTTAGGCTTCCAAGCTTCTCACTTTTTCCTCCAGACATAACGATGGTCACTATGGTCAAAGAGTTCAATTTTAGATCCGTCAGACCACAGAACATGTCTCCAAAAATGTAGGTCTTTGTTCCTGTGTGCATTTGCAAACAATAATTTGGCTTTTATATGTTTCTTTTGGAGTAATGGCTTCTTCCTGGCAGAGTGGCCTTTCAGTCCATGTGGATACAGTACTCATTTCACTGTGGACAAAGACACAATTTTACCAGTTTCCACCAGCATCTTCACAAGATCTTTTGCTTTTGTTCTTGGGTTGATATGTACATGTAAGACCAAAGCACGTTCATCTCTCAGACACACAACCTATCTCCTTCCTGAGCGGTATGATTTCTAGACATTCCCATCTTTTTTATACTTGTGTATAATTGTTTGTACAGATGAACGAGACACCTTCAGGTATTTGGAAATTGTACCAAAAGATGATCCGGACGTGTGCAAGTCCATAATTCTCTTCCTGATAACTTGACTAATTTCTTTATTCTTTCCAAAGACAGGAAATTATCATATGGACTGTCCCACATTGTTTAAAGGCATAGTAATTCTAGTGTGTATAAACTTTTGACTTTGCAGAAAGTAACACAGATGCCTTAAAAATTCTCTCTCTCATTATTCTGGCATTTGGCAAATATAAATATAAATAATTTTGGTAATCCTAATTGACCTAAAACATATAAGGTTTATTCTGATTTTTTACGAAAAAGAACCCTGCACCCACGGGAGAAGAGGACTTCCGAATAGTGTTGAGCGATTTTTATTGACAAAGTTGAAATCGGCAAGGTTTTTATGGTGATCGAAATTTCCAGATCATGCGATAATTAAGGTTAAAATCTGAGCATAATCTATTAAATCGCCCCTTTTCGGCGCTTCCTGTAATTTTGGCGGCCAGCAAATCAATTACAAAAATAGAGCAGGGTGAGATGTGTGTGCGATTCATGATGGATGTGTAAGGTTGCCCATTGGCTGGAAAAATCACATGACCTCGTTTTACATAGAACAGCGTTTCCCCGTTTCAGCCCAGTGTCTCTCAGCGTCTCATAGGGGTAGGACCTGCGCTCTGCCTGTGGCCAAACAGCTCAGCGAAATTAGTCTATTTCTGCACAGAGAAAACCTCTACTATTAGCTGTGATCCCTCCCAAATTTAGTTAGATTAGAGATTGAAGATTCTATGTAGTTAGGTAGAGAATTTTAAAGGAGCATCTACCGCTGAAATTCACAGCGGGGAACAGGGGGGGGGGCCCACGGCGAACACAGACAAGCTCTATCTATAAAGAACACTGGATAAAGTTCACCAAGACTTTAGTGTAGACATTGTAGTGGAATATCTTTATTATTAACAGTTTGCTATTGAAATATTTCCGGGATTTTGGGGCAGCCTGAACTTATATTGGATACACATCATTTCTAGTAACTGCAGGCTCTTTGTTAGGTGCAAAACTCCACTTTTATTTTTCAGTATACATTTCAGATATGTGTTCATTTTAATTTACCCATACACCCCGTGACTGTTGAATATCCACCTTGCAGTTAAATTACAATCCAGCAATCTTGTAGTCAGCACAGGTGTTTTTTGCCAAAAATACCGGTATCAATAAAGAAAACAAACAGTTACGTGTTTTTTGACTTTTGCACACCCAGCATTGTTCATGACGCAGCATCCACGTAAATCATAAAACAGCAATCAAAATTCACCACAGGTGAATTGATAGGGCAAAAAATACCGTTATTATAAACAAAACATAACAATACGTGTTTTTTTGGACTTTTGCCCAGTCCAATTTTTTGATAGACACCTTGCAGTTTTAATTTGAATCCAGCAATTTGGTTTTGATTAGAGGGATTTGAGAATAGCTGGGATTTACAGTCTTTTAATAACAGACTTTCCAAAACTATTCCATACCTTCTCAACTCGTGTACCCACCACTGTGGATAATCCATTGTCTGCGGACCTCTTTGATGACAAAATGCGGTTGGGGTCAGAGGCATGTTAAAAGATCAAGAGGATGAATTAGTCTGCTCTGACGCCCATTTACTGATCCCATCAGAGGAGGTGAAGGAAGCCGTCAATCGGCAAAAATCCCGGGGGGTTCGGCAACGCCTTGCAGTGCCCTTGCTTGTAGCCCGCACTTCTGGATGCAGAAAGTCAGGACGCCCAAAGTCACCTATGTTGATGATGATGACGACATTGCGGATCCATCATGGTCTTTTCCGCAGAATTTGCTTGCAGCGTTTCCCATCAGGGGACGAGGGGGAAACATGGGGTATGTCAATACGGTCCTGCCACAAAAAAGGAGAGGGCGTCGCAGAAGTCCCGCTGATATGATACCACCAGCCACGGTCAGAGCAAACCCCGCTCCTCGCTTATCGCCGTCAAAAAGGTCCGGGACCTCTCAAGCCTGGGCCTTCTTTGGCAAGCCCTGATTCACCCAGCGATGTCATATGCCGCCTTTGCCGTAAACGCATAAGCAGAGGCAAGAACATTAATTGGTTAACCACCACCAACATGTCTAGTCACATGCAGCGAATGCATGAGTTGAAATGGAGGGAACACTTGGCCAAAAAAGGCCAGACGGACGCCGGGCCTCCAACCATTGTCACACCCTCTGTCTCCGCCTCCTCCTCCCCGCCACCACCAAGCTTTTTCCTTAGCTGCCCAGTCTCCAGATCATGATCAGGGATCACCTCCGTTTCAGCCCCACCGTCGCCCGAGTACCACCACACCACCAGAGACCCATCCAAACCCCCTTCTCCGTCCTCCAGTTTTGACGACCTGCACGCCGTACAGCGACCAGCCCTTGCAGCCAGCCTTCGCCCTTCCCAGGTTTGGGAGCAAAGAAACACTTTAACCTAAACCATCCCAAAGCCAAAAGCCTGAATGTCGGCATTCCCAGGCTTTTGGCCTTGGAAATGTTGCCTTTCCGTTGGTGGACACAGATGGGGTTCCCCGCCATGTCATGGCCCTCGCCTGCCCCCAATACAAGATGCCGAGCAGGCATTTCTTTGCCAAAAAGCCCTCCCTGCCCTGGCCAGCCACGTGTCATCTAAAATTTCAAGCGCGTTGTCTGCATCTGTGTCCAGAAATGTCCATCTCACCACCGACACATGGACTAGTAAGCACGGCCAAGGCCGCTATATCTCTGTGACAGCTCACTGGGTGAGCTGGGTGGATGTCTCTGGGGGTGACGGTGGCTCTCAGGCACGGCGCACGGTCTTCAAAACCGCAGGGATGGTGCAGGGCTCTTTCCCCCCAAGGTCCTCTGGTGGCATCACGTGCCCAAGACACCAGGCCGTGTTGAAATTAATCTGCCATTGAAACCATCCACACACAGGTCAGGAGCTGTGGACGGCTCTAAGCAACGAGATCGAGCGCTGGCTGGTGACAAGAACCTTGTGCCAGGCAAGGTGGTTGTGCGATAACGGGCGATATCTTGTGGCCGACCTTAAGATCGGTGGGCGGGAGCGCATCCCTTGCTGGGCACATGTCATGAACCTTGTCTCCCAGAAATTTCTAAAAAGCTACCCGGGCCCTGGACTTCCTGCGAAGAAGGCTCGAGGTCTGAGTTCGCACTTCCGCCGTTCGCACCCTGCTTCGTCCCATCTGGCTGCGTTGCAGCGTCAGCTCGGCCCCCCCGCAACCGTCTCATTGTTGACGTGGCAAAAACGCTGGAATTCCACCCTCCACATGCTCCAGCAATTGGGGGCAGCAGCGCAATGCCATTACGCAGTACGAAGTGACACATGGCCTGACAAGCAGCGGTGTGGACCTCGGGGTGTTGAACCACCGAGAGTGGAGGCAGGTGGAAGAGCTCTGTACCATCCTTGCCAGTTTTGAAGAAGCCTCCAAAATGGTCAGTGCGGACAATCCCTTTCAGAAAGAGCATTGTGGGTGATCTTATTTTCTGGAACGATCGTTGGACACTCTGACACAACAGGTCCCGCCAGCGACGGAGGAGGAGAAGGACACAGATGCGGACACGGAGCCTTTCTCTCCGTCAAATCCACAAGGCCTGACAGTTTCACAATTAAATCGGCTTCATTGGGCAGTGGTTCGGGTCCAAGCTAGTGCAAGGTGGCACATCAGCTCTCAGGGTGCATCACCCTCAGGCAAGGCCAGGGCTGTGTTGAAGCTGTCCGGAGGAAGGGGAGGAGGAGGGGGAGGAGGAGGTATTCCTAGACACCAAAGTTACCGACGTCCCTGCCTTGGAAAAAAGGATTGGCGCGAATTTGGGGCGGAGGAGGAAGATAGGAAGATCAGTTTGCTAGTGCTCCTCGACCCAGAGGCTTGGAAATCAAGGCTCCATCTCTCACATGAGTGCTTGGATGCTCCATTTCCTCCAACATGATCCTCGCATTAAGGCCATCAAAATGAACACAGTTACTGGGTGGCCACCCTCCTGGAAACCCCGGGTACAAAAAAAAAACCCCCCACTTTCCTTCCACCCACCCAAATAGAGAGTAAAATCAGGAAATGGAGACCTTTCTGATTGATCAACTGGGGACATCTGTTGCGTCTGCTTCACGTTCCCCAAATGTCACGGGGGTACAAAAGCAGAGCCAGGACAGCAGTAGAGTGCCAAGTAGGCGTAGCGGCGCAGCAGGCAAGGTGGCGGAAGCCTAATGGGTGACCTATGGCAATCTTTGTTTACCACCTCACCAACGCATGCAATGCAGGGCACACATCCAACACACAGAGATCAGCTTAAGATCATGGTGCACGACTATCTGCGTCTCAACACCGTTGTTTTTGCATGTGTTCCGTACCCAATAGACTTCTGGGTATCCAAAATGGATGAATGGCCCGAGCTGGCTCGCACGCCATAGAGGTGTTGTCCTGCCCAGCAGACAGCGTCATACTTGAGCGAACCTTCAGCACAGCTGGAGTTGTCATTCCAGACAAACGCATCTGGCTTCCCACAGATAATGTGGATCGTTTGACTTTCATCAAGATGAATCAGGCATGGATCTCTGATGATGTTGTGGCCCCAATTGCCGAGGTCACCGATTAGTTGCCGGTCTACTTCACATTCCTTTCAAACAGAAATGGTCCTCTTGAAAACTTTTTTTTAAAATGATAATTTCTTACTGCAATTTTTATTCTCTTTTCCTCTTTTATTCTCTTTTGCTGAGGAGACTGTAAAAGACAGCAAGGTTTCATGACAACACCGTATTCCATTTAATCACTTTATCTTAAGAAGTTTCCCCATTGTCAATGGTTTGAGGTCATGTTGCTGAGAATACAGCTAAATAATGGGCCTTTGGAACAGAAATGTGGCTTCTAAGTGGGATTTCTCCTCACAAAATTTTTAACAGTGGCTGAGAAGTCATTTTTATAATTTTTTTGGTCATGCTGCTTTGAAAAGCAGCAATACTACGGGCCTATTATCAAAAAATTTGTTTCTAATAGACATTTGTTCTTCACAAAATTTACCAAAGGGCTCAAGGGGCATGCTTTGAATTTTGGGCATTTTGCTTTGAAATGCAGCAATACTACAGGTCCTAATTCTAAAAAATTTTGTTTCTTATAGAAATTTGTTCTTTACAATTGTCAAAAGTGGCTCGTGGGTGATGTTTTGAATTTTTGGGGGGATTTTGCTGTGACATGCAGCTATACTACAGGTCCTATTCTAAAAAAATTTTGTTTCTACAGACATATTGTTCTTCACAATTGGGCAAGAGTGGCTCAAGTGATGGTGCTGTCAAAACAGGAATAGGTAGGACACTGTTAATGGACACCCTATTGCAAAATGACTTGTTTTTGCAAGATCTTTAACATAGCTATCAATCCCTGTAAATTGAGACAACCCCTTTAATACAATGAGAAAAAGAGAAAAAAAGACATGGTGGATTCCATCCTATTTTAAAAATGTGTTTTTCTAGAATTAAAAATACTAAAAAACTTGCATGTACAAAATATCTGGTAAAAAAATTCCCCTGAATTGTACAAGGGAGGTACAGGAAACTTGACCAATGTAGGTTATTCAAGACATGGAGTATGGAGCACGGACAGAGAACAAAGTACAGAGACAATTTCCTCCAGCACGTTGAGTAAAATGAGAAAAAGAATGCCAAGCAAAAGGGCACCTGGGGGTAACAGGAGCGTTAACCACCAGTATTTCCAAGTGAAGCCAATTGGTCCCGCACCTAACGGAGGGGCAAGCGCTACCCCGGGCTTGACTGTGTACTGAGGAAGGCTGGAGTTCTCACACTTCCGCTTCCGCACTCTGCTTCAGCACGACAGTTTTTGTTGCTGCGTCATCAGGGCATTTTAACCTGCGTGTTAATAGATGACGACGCCAGCCTGGGGTCTCACCGCACCCACTGTAACTCCGGCCCTGGGTCCCTGCGTGGCACAGGACATTCTAGTCAATGTCCAGTTCAACAAAATGGTGGTTAAAGACTCCTTTTTCCGGCACTTTGCAATCTGGGGGTCAGACAGGTTTAATGGTCATACTGTGGCCCAGGACAGGGGCAGTATATGTCCATTCAACTAAAATGGTGGTTGAAAGACCCTTTTTCTGGCACTTTTTAAACTGTAGGTCAACAGTTTAATGGGCATTTTGCGTACAGGACAGATATAAATTAGTGTCCAGTTCAACTAAAATGGTGGTTAAAAGAATCCTTTTTGCGGGACTTTTTAAATCTGGGGTCCCTGCAGGTTTCGGGCTCATGCTGCGTTCCAGACAGGGATATTCAATGTCCAGTTTCAAGTAACATGATGGTTCAAATCATACTGCCTTCTGGCACTTTTAATTTGTGGGTGATGCAGGTTTAAGGGTCATGCTGTGGTACAAGACGGGGATAGTGAATGGTCTGTGACTTTTTTTCTGTGACTTTTATAACCTAAGTGTGTTGCCTAAGATGTAGCACGTATCCATTTGACTGTTGTGGATGTTAATTTCAGCTTCTCCAGCCTTGTTTGGGTGTAATAATGAAGGTGTTGTTGCTCTCCCATAGACTTTAATGGTAATCGCTCATAATCGATGCTCACTATCGAAAAACCTTATCGATAGCGGCCGACTATCGACTATCGATCGATCTCGATAGCCAACGCAATTGCTCAACACTACTTCTGAATGAAGCCCTTCCGGAGATTCTCCTGGACGTACTCCGATATGGCTTGTGTCTCTGGAACTGATAAGGGGTAGACTCTGCCCCAAGGAGGACTGGTGCCAGGCAATAAGTCAATCAGGCAGTCGTACGGACGATGCGGAGTAAGACTCTCGGCTTGTTTTTCAGAGAACACATCAGCGTACTCCAGATACTCGGGCGGCAAACTGGGCAACGGCTCACGAAGGGTCAAGCGGGCGCAGGAAAGCACCGGGCGAGGCGCCACCAAACAACGTCCCCGACAGTTGGGACCCCAAGGAGTTACTTCTCCAGATGTCCAGTCCAGCGTAAGAGAGTGGAGCCGCAGCCATGGAAGTCTGAAGAGGACCGCCGACGAGGAGCGAGGCAACACGTAGAAGGAGATCTCCTCCTTATGTAGCGCCCCTCCAGCGTGGAGGGACAGTGGCTTGGTGGCAAACTGGATGGTGTCGCTAAGCAGCTCCCCGCTGACAGACGAGATAACGAGCGGTTTCTCCAGGCGGACCACCGGAAGACGATACTGTCTCACCAGAGACTGATGGATAAAGTTCTCGGCTGAGCCCGAATCCAGAAATGCCAGAACTTGGAACGAGATTCCAGCTTCAAACACGACCTGTACTGGCATCAGCAGGCGTGGAGAGGAGGAGTTTGCACCTAGGAATGCCCCTCCCACAGAACCTAGGTGCGGGAGTTTCCGGCATACTTGGGACGCTTGGGACAACTCCTCCGGAAATGTTCTGGGCTGCCACAGTAGAGGCACAAGTTCCTTTGCCTACACTGGGCCAACTCTTGCTCAGTGAGACGAGCCCGGTCAATCTACATGGGCTCCTCGGTGGGTGTTGGCGACTGTGGCGCAGGAAGCCTCTGGAACACCGGTGCCAGGCAAGGAAACCGGCGAGGTTGGGCTAGCTGATGCTCTGCCAAAGTTCCTCTTCCCATTCAATGAAGCGCACATCAATGCGGTTAGCTAATCAGTTTAAGTCACTGAGGGAAGATGGGATGTCTCTAGCGGCCAAGACGTCCTTAACTCGGCTTGAGAGCCCTTTCTTGAAGGTGGCACACAGAGAGGCCACGTTCCATGACAGTTCTGTGGCTAAAGTGCGGGATTGCACCGCGTAGTCTCCCACCGACAGATCCCCCTGGCGTAGGTTTAGGAGGGCTGTCTCAGCGGAGGATGCACGGGCTGATTCCTCGAACACACTGGGAACTCGCTGAGGAACGACTGTAGGTCCGCCGTCACCGAATCGTTCCTGTCCCACAGAGGTGTAGCCCATGCCAGGGCCTTTCCGGAGAGCAGGCTGACCACGAAAGCCACTTTCCCACGTTCGGACAGGAACTGATCGGCCATCAGCTCCACGTGCATAGAACATTGGGTGATGAACCCCCTGCAGAGGTTCCGGTCTTCGTCGTACTTGGCAGGGAGCAACAGCCGAAGCTTGGGGCCCCCCAGAGCCACAGGAAATGCTGAGGCAGGAGATGGCGAAGGTTGCTGCTGCTGTGCGGTGACGAGTTGCTGCAACATGGTTGACAGCTGGTTCAGTTGCTGCGCCTGTTGACCTAGTTGCTGAGAATGGCGGGCAACAACGGTCGTCAGATCCGCCAGGCTGGGTAACGGCACCTTGGCCGGATCCATGGCCGGATCCTACTGTAACGGTCTGGTAGTGGATCCACTGGACCACCGCAAGCGATGGTGGAAGCCCACGCCAGGGAGCGGAATCTAAGTAGGTCCCGGTATTCACCAGAGCCCGCCGCAAAGCGGGATGGACTTGCTGTGGTGGGAATCTACCAGGTCGCTTCCACAGGCGGGACTTGCTTGCGGTGGCGGCCAAGGGTAGGCGAGGTACAGAATCGGCAATCAGGCTCGTAGTCGGGGACAGGAAGGAAGGTCTGGGCAGGCGGCAGAGGTTCATGGTCAGTAAACGTAAGCAAGCTGGTTCGGTACACGGTAGACAAGACAAGGCTTTCTGGAACGCTTTCTCGATAGGCATGAGCACGAAGGATCCAACAAGGCTGCCAGGAAGAGGCCGGACTTAAATAGGAACAGTGCCCGGCAATGACCAATTACCGGCGCACTGTCCCTTTAAATGTCACACTGCCGGAGCGCGCCCTAGGGAGCGGGTCCGCGCGCCGCAGGACAGAGATGGACAGAGCAGGAGCGTGGCCGGGTAAGTGAATGCCGGCACTGACAGGGGGGTGAGCGGACCCCGGACCCGACGTGCGGGATGGGGCGCCGCTCGGCGTCGGGCACGGATGCGCCTGCGACCCGGGACGAGGGTCGCAGGGGCATCCGTGACAACGCAACAGATGTCTCGAGTTGGTCAATGAGCACTGTTTCAAATTCCTGAATTCTACTGTCAATTTGTTTAGTTGGAAGGAAAGTGCTCACTTTGATTTGTAAGGTTCTGTGATCGCCTCATCACTGCCCGGACCTGCTTCCGCAGAGAGTCCAATGCTTGTTTCAGTAAAAATAAGACCACAATGGTCATGCTGACAACGCCATTGTCCTGACTGACCATTTTTATTGCATCTTCAAAACTGTCAAGGATGTTGCAGAGATCCTTCCCGTGCTTCCACTGTCTATGGCTCAACACCCGAGGTCCGCACCATTGCTCATCATGCCATCCGACACTTCATACTCATAATGTCATTACACTGCTGCACAATCGCTGGAGCATGTGGAGGGTTGAATTCCAGCGTGTTGCCACATCAACAATGAGATGGTTGACGGGGAGGCCCAGATGTCGCTGCAACGCTGCCAGTCATGCCGAAGCAGGGTGCGAGCGCCAGAAGTGTGAGCTAAGACCTCAAGCCTTCCTCAGTAGAGAGTTAAGACCCAGGTAGCACTTGAGAACTTTCTGCACAACCAGGTTCAGGAAGAGTGCCAGGTAAGGGATGTGCGAAAGTCTACAGATTCTAAGGGCAGCAAGGAGATTTCTTCCATTGTCGTACACCACATAGCCTGGTATTTGATATTGAGGGCATGCCAGGGCCATGACATGGCAGAACCCATCTGTGTCCCCTAGGCAGAAAGGCAACATTTCCAAGGCCAACAGCAAGGTTTTTTGGCTTTGGGATGGCTGGGGTGAAAGTTTTTCTTATGCTCCCACACCTGGTATACAGAAGGCTGGCTGGTGAACTGGCTGCTGTACGTCGTGCAGGTCAGACTGGTGGAAGGGGAAAGTGTAGACTGTGTTGGGAATCGTCCGACAGTGTCTGGGACTAGAGATAGTGCTTGCCGATGCTGCTCTGGCAGCAGAGGACAGCTTGAGCTTGTAAGTGGCGGAGGCAGAAGGAGTCATGGTGGTTGGAAGCCCAGGACCTGTGTGGCCTTTTTTTCTTCAATTTATTCTTCCACAGCAAATCATGATTTAAATGCATTAGCCTGTTCATGCTGGTGGTGGTTAAATTTTTTAGATTCTTTCCTCTACGGAGACATTGATGGTTAATCAGGCATATGATACCTATCAGAAAATCTGAGGCTTGATCGAAAAAGGTCCAGGCTTCACAGGTCCTGGACCTCTTCGACGGTGAAAACCTAAAAGCAGTGTGAAAACCTAGGAGGCAGGTTGTGTTAATCACTGAAGAATGGCGGCGATCTTCAGTAATGAGACGCACAGGGAACCCACCAAGCAACAAATGACCTGACGGTCCTGCGACTGATGCATGTGTGTTGTCCGGAGCCCTGGAAGGAGTGTCTTGTCTTGTACCTCTAGCTCCACATACTACGCCCCTCCTTGCTCGCTTACCATCTCTAGTTCGCTCCATGTTCAAAAATATAAATATTTATTAGGTCAAGATTTGTTCACAGTCTCTTATTGAAGAATTGTACTCCATAAACAGCAAATCAACAGTGTTCTTAAATGCCTGTACTTTGCAATGGGCAAATAGGATTATAAACAGAATATTTTCTATGTAATATCGGTGAAATGGGGTCTTATGGAAGAACCCTGACACCAAATAAAGTTCAAAAATAATGTTCAAAAATATAAATATTAAAAAGGTCAAGATTTGTTCACAGTCTCTTATTGAAGAACTGTACTCCATAAACAGCAAATCAAAAGTGTTCTTAAATGCCTATACTTTGCAATGGGCAAATAGGATTATAAACAGAATTTTTTCTATGGAATATCAGTGAAATGGGGTCTTATGGAAGAACCCCGACAGCAAATCAAGTGGTCTTAAATTCCTGTACTTTACATTGGGTAAATAAGATTATGAACATATTTTTTTCTATGGAATATCTACACAAAACTCTATAACTATTGATGTGTATGATTCCCTAAGCTAGCTGTCCCCCCACCCCAAGTAATCTAACTAGCAGCTTTTCCTGTGTTAAATCACTAGCAAATGATAGCAAACAAGCACGCACAGAGGCAGCAGTGTGTTAATTACAGATACTAAGGTGGAAATGGCGTTCAACATGAAATACAGCGACATACACATAAGACGGTCATGTGATTTTAGCAGCCAATGAGATTCCTTTGCCCTCAGTGGTGATGTTTTTGACCACCCTCTGTGCTCTGCACTGATTGGCTGGCCGCCAAAACTGAAGGAAGCAGCTGAAAATGGAGCTCAATGCCTGTGCTGAACCCGAATTTTACCGAACTCACGGCAAAAAACTAACATTTTTCCAAACGATTCTGAACTAACTTTTTTCCGAATGGTTCGGGTCAACACAATTTAGTAGTTATTCCTCCTTAGAATCTTGGAAGTTATATAAAAAGGTAGAGGCTGATATTTATGCAGTACAGCATAATATGGAGTTGGTGGTTATTCTTGTGCTGGATACTTGTCTCTTGTTCTTCCTGTTCAGTGCTCTGATGCCCCAAGGGCTTGGAGAGCAAAGAAATATCAAATGGATTTTTATAGTTTGTTGGTTTTTTTTGATGGTATATTTTGTTTTAATTCTTACATAGTACAATCAAAAGCATTATTTTTAATTGAAGGCTTAGCTTTTTTAAATTTGCAATAAATTTTATGACTTTACACTCACATCATTAGAGTTAAATATTTTGCTGGTTCATGGCTTTCTATCAACCTTATAACAATTGTGCTAAAGGGGTATTCCCATCTCATTGATTAGCTTTAAACATGTAGTCAAAGGTAAATAAAGATTATTAGCAAATATACTGCTGTTGCAATTTAGCTCTACTTTAGAGTTAGAGCAGTTCTTATTTCCTGCTTGTTCACAGAAGTTTCTCTAGTTACCACTCTAGCATTGTCTGTGATGATGAAGTCGCTCACTTCTATTTCTTACCAGATCTTATCTTTCTACTAAGAAAACTTTAACCCATAGAGTAGCTAACCTGTTAGCAGACTTGTACCTTCCTGTCAGGTCTGCAGAGCACATTTAGGTATCATTATATCAAAGACAACAAAGTCAATCAGCAGCTAATAATGTGTTGTGACACATTATTTTGCATACAGGTTTTCCTCTCATTAGAAACGTATTAATGATAAATACAACTCCGCTAGCTCCCATTTATAGCGAGACATCCAGCTTGGATAGTGTAATTTTTCACAATCCCTCTATCAGTAAAGTCCTTCTAACAGGCTCAGTTACAAATAGAGTCAAGCAGAGCCGAAATGTCACTTACTGCTGTACAGCTGCCCACAGCCTGCACAGGAACTGTGAGCCTGAAGGGGTTGGGACGAGTAAAAACACCAGAACTAGACAGCCCTTTTAAGAAAAGCAGTGGAAGGTTTCACTGTTTACCAAAGAAAATATCTCCATTAGAAATAGTATGGTTTAGTCCTGTTAACTGCAGTCAGCTACTTCCCAAAGACTGAAGGAGAAGGAGACTCAGGCTCAAACAGCCAAGCTTACAGCGAAAATATTCAAAAAATCAGTCAAGTTGATGCATTTCCCTGGAGGTATGCTCAAACTGTGTCAAGAAGACACTGAGGTTCCTGCTTTCTATCTAATTTTATATAGAAACCTATATTAATCCCTCCTGATATCATGTATGGACAAAAATTTATGTTTTTAAGAAGACATTTGGTTACCGTAAATAAAACATGTCATAGTATTTGGAATTGCACTTTACATTGCCTGTTTTTTTTTTCTTTTTTAGATATTAGGTAGTGAAATCATGCCATATTGTGCCTTAGTAAATATAACTGAGGCTGATAGCATCATCTTACTAGTGTAATCCCTGCAAAGGTTTACAATAATCTCAGCTCTTGAAGATCGTGAGGAGCATACAAAACTGATATCGCGCTCCTCCTTTTATGACCTGCAAATATTGCTTAGAACATCAGATACAGTTGCTCCTGAAATTAAAGATTTTATCCCTGTATTATTTTCTAATACAAGAGCCAGAAATGTATTGGCCTTGATCAAAAGAGTTTTAATCTTTGTTAAATTGCCCACTGTACCTCTAGTCAAAATCGGATTCTTTATTGTGTAATTATATTTCAAAGACTTGGCTGTGCAAGATAGGTCTATAAAGAGAGCACTAAACTAATACAACGATTAACTCAAATGTGACATTTATCATTGTTATACACACAATATATTCCAAATTGGCTACAATATTAGCTGTTCTCATACTTAATTATAATTGTTGTAATATATCAAGGCACAAATGTGCACAGGACTGTTCGTCCCATCATAAGAAATACAGAGAACAATACAAAACCTATGTGAAATGGTAATTAAAAAGTAAAAAATGAAAAGACGAATATTTGATTGCATTTCTAAAAGAGTCTGAACTAAATGGCATGATAAGAGCAACATCAAGAGCCAAAATGTTTCTAATAATGACAAAAATCAAGTACTGATAAGGCAGCCTACAGTGGAACATTGCATAAGAAGTCTCAGCATAAAAACAGAATATTCTAATGATTAATAAAAGAGCTATTATAATCATAAAAAAATCAGTTACTGTATTAATATCTACACTACAGATGATGGATAGATTCACCATGGCTGAAAACTGCTGATAGGAAGTAGAATATTATTTTAATCAGGTATTTGTCTTTTATAGATGTCAGCTCACATCTCTGGATATAATGCTGAGCATGTGCACTCATCTTCCTTGGTCGACCATGGTGAGGCCTGTTCTGAGTGGAAACTATCTTATTAAACCGCTGTATGGTCTTGGCCACCGTGCTGTAGCTCAGTTTCAGGCTGTTGGCAATCTTCTTAGGACTTAGATCATCTTTATGTAGAGCAACAATTATTTTCTTTAGATCCTCAGACAGTTCTTTGCTATGAGGTCCCATGTTGAACTTCCAGTGACCAGTATGAGAGAGTGTGAGAGCGATAACACCAAATCTAACACAAATTTCTACCTTCCTCCTGGTCACCCGCCATGTGCTGGGAATCTTTGTCTTTAGGCCGCATTCTATGTTGCCACTGTAGTCTTGCACTGTCAGCCCCGACACGACAGGTCTGTTATTTCTGCTTCGGGTCCTCCCACCTCTTTCTGGCCTCCTCCAATGTAAAATGCAGTACTGTACTGTATCCGCACCCATGCAATAAGCAAATGTGTGGCATGCTGGCCTTTGTAGTTGTGGAACTACAAGTGCCAGCATGCCACACCACACATGTACTAATTGTAGGGATGCTAATTAGTACATGTATTTCACATGTGCAGCTTTGACATGCTGACACTTGTAGTTTTATGTTCCACAACAGCTAGTAGATGTGGAACTTCAAATGCCAGCATGCCACAGTGTATGAAAGACAGAAAGTGATGTGAAATCCTCTAAACAGCGACACAGTCAGCAATTTAATGTAAAAGTGGTGTTTACTCTTCACTGCACTATACAAAACTAAAAAAAAAAATAATAATTTAATAAATGTACCTGTTTCCACTTACATACAAATTCAAAATAAGAACAAACTTACAGTCCTTATCCCATTCATAACCCAGGGCCCGTGTGTAGTGTTGAGCGATTATTATCGACAAAGTTGAAATCGGCACGGTATTTAAGTTGATCGGATTTTTTAGATCACGCGATAATTTAGGTTAAAATCTGTGCATAATCTATTAATATTGCTCCATTTTCGGCGCTTCCTGTCATTTTGGCGGCCATTAAATCAGCTTACAGAATAGAGCAGGGTGAGATGTGTGTGCGACGTCATGACTGGGATGTGTATGGTTGCGATTGGCTGGAAAAAAACACATGACCTCGTTTTACATAGAACAGCCCTTCCTGTTCATGATCAGTGTCTCTCACCATCTCATATCAGTAGGACGTGCGCTCTGCCTCTGTGCAAACAGCTCAGCGAAATTATTCTATTTGTTCACAGAGACAGCTCTACTTTTAGCTGTGATCCTTAGAACTCAGTTAGATCAGAGATTTGCAGATTTTAGGTAGTTAGGCAGAGAATTTTAAAGGAGCATCTACCGCTGTAAAGTCACAGAGGAGAGCGGGGGGAGTTTTGGGGGCCCGCGGGCGAACACAGACAAGCTCTTTAAAGAATACTGGATATTGTATTGCAGACATTGCATTGCAATAGCTTTCTTGTTAACAGTTTACTGTTGAAATATTACTTGGATATTGGGCAGCCTGAACTTATCTTAGGATACAGATTTTTTCTAATAACTGCAGGTCTATGTGTTAGGTGCAAATCTCCACTTTGATTATCAGTATACATTTCAGATACGTGTTTTTTGCACTTTTGCCCAGTCCAGATTTGTTGATAGAGGTACCTTGCAGTTAAATTTGAATCCAGCAATTGTGTAGTCACCACAGGTGAATTGATAGGTGCCAAAAATACCTTTTATTATCCATATACATTTCAGATACGTGTTTTTTGCACTTTTGCCCATAGTCCAGATTTGTTGATAGTAGACTGGTACCTTGCAGTTTAAATTTGGATATCAGCAAATTTTTGTTTTGATTTGTGGGATTTGAGGAATAGCTGTGATTTGCGCGTTTCTGTGTAATTAGAGGACGTTCCAAAACTCTAACATACCTTCTCATATTTTTTTCTTTATGAAATATGGAGCGAAATGCAGGTGGTAAGCGAGCAATAGAGGGGGGTAAGGACATAAGAGGTTGAGGTACGGAGAGAGGGGGGAGGTTGAAGGTGGCTCATTCCTCTGCTGGCAGGACAACATGCAAGCAGCGGATTGTCGGTTTGCTGGGATCCAGTCTGGCATTGTCATCGCTGGGTCAGGGGGGCCCTGTGCAATCTCAGTAGACGAACAACGTCGCCAATCTGTTCTGTCAGGGTTATTGCTAACTGATCCAGCAGTCTTCCGTACCTTGTATCTCTGTCTCGGCAAACAAATGTCGTTGCTGCTATTACGCATGCCGGCATAATTGAGGTTTGGCTGCAAGCTCTTTGGGCATTAGAGGGGGGGTATAAAATTATGTGGGGATGTTGACATTTTCTGAAGGCCTATTTGTTGTAAAATTGCGGGTTGGGGGTCCCACAAGAAGGGCATGTAATAAGTTAATAGAGGCCAAAGTGGATGTTTTTGGTCTGCTGGGCGACCAGTTTACTGTTGACACAGCTGTGGTAGGAGAAGGAAGCCGGCAATCGGCAATCCAAAAATCCCGCGCATTTGACGGTCGGTCAACGCATTGCAACAGTCCCTACTTGCTTGTGGAAAGCAGAGTCCTGGATGCAGAATGTCAGGTCGAAAGTAAAAATCACCTGTGTTGATGATGAATGTAGACATTGCGGATCCAACATGGTCTTTTTCAAGGTCCCAGAATTGCATTAAATGCAGATAGGCATTCATTCAATGGACTTGAGGTGGGATTGTAGGTAGGGGGTGGTAGTATGGTAAGGTTGGTGAAAGCAAAAGATTAAAGGGTGTGCCGACGTGGGCGGTCACAGAGATGTTCCGATGTTTTAGATTCCGCCACATCCACGGTCAGCGGAAATCCACTGCTACCTCGCTATATCGCCGATCAAAAAAGGTCCAGGTACTCCTATCAAGACTGGGCCTTTCTTTATTGATATATGCCCTAGGTATGCAACACTGGTGACATTGGTTAATATGCCAGCCCTTTGCCGTTATTGCATAAGTAGGCAAACTAAAGAGGAACCTGTAGGTGTTTTAACATCCAAAACATGTCTCTAGTCAACATGCAGCAAATATGAGTTGAAAAATGGTAGGCAACTCTTGGCCTAAAAAAGGCAACAACGACGCCGGGTCCACCACCACTGTCAACCCTCTGTCTCCGCTCTCCTCCTACAGCCCACCCACCAAGCGTTACTCAGTGCCATGTCTCTCAGAGTCTTCATGATCAGGGAATTCAGCCTAAGCTTCTGCCTCACAACCGTTTGCACGAGAGTATTAGGTGGAGGTGTGATGTTCCACCTGCAACCACAAGAGTACATTCTTAATGGATAAGTCGCCAGTTTGATGAACCTGCACGCGTTACTAGTGGCCAGTCTAGCAGCCAGCTTCTGTCTTCCAGGTTTGGGCAAGCAGAAGAAAACTCTTTAACCCAAACCATCACAAAGCCAAAGGCCTAATGTCGGCATTGCAAGGCTTTTGGCCTTGGAATATGTTGCCTTTGGTCTGTTAGAATACAGATGGGGTTCCTCCACGTATGGGCCCTTGCATGCCCCCAATACAAGATGCCGAGCAGGCATTTTTATGCCCAGAAAAAATGAAAAAGCCGTCATGCCATGGAACTTGCCATGTGTCATCTAATATTTCAAAGCGCATTGTCTGCATCTGTGGCCGGAAAAAGTCCATCTGACCACCGACACTAATATGGTCTAGTAAGGCTCGGCCACGGAACACCACCCCCCGCTAAACACGCTATACTATCTGTGTCAGTCTCTGGGTGAGCTGGCAGTGAATGTCTACGGGGAGGTGTACGGGGGCCGCGAAAGGCTCGACGCCGCTCTTCACAAACCACAGGCGATAGTGAAGGGCTCTTTACCCAAGGGTCTTTGGTGGCATCCACGTGCCCAGAGAAACCAGGCCGCTGTCTTAGTCGTGGAAATTAATCTGTCTTGAGAGGACCGTCACACCACGGTCAGGAGCTGCTCTTAGTGGACGGCTCCTCCTCGCAATGAGGACGACCGAGGATAGGATGGGGTGCCAAGAAACATGTGCAGGCAAAGTTGGGTGGCGATATAATGGCGAAATTGCTGGCGCCTTTAGATCGGTTAGTGTGGGAGCACTTCCCTTGCCTGGCACAATGTCATGATTCCAGAAAGTTCTATAGAGCTACCGGGTCTGTGGACTGCTCTGAGGAAGGGTTGACTCGAGGTATGAGTTCGCGCACATTCCGCCGTTGCACACCTGCTTCATTCAGCCTAGTGCTGCGTTGCAAAGCGTCCCAGTCGGCTCTCCCCGTCAACAGTCTCACTTGTTTGGACGTGTGGCAACACGCTTGATTCCACCTATCCACATGCTCACAGCGATTTTGTGGAGCAGCGCAATGCAATTAGCAGTACGAATAGAGACACATCGGACCTGACAAGCAGCGACCTTTGCGGACCTCGAGGTTTTGAGCCATCGAGAGTTGAGGCAGGTGGTGAAGAGCTGCTGCACCATTCTTGCAGTTTTTGAAAGAAGAGCCACCAAAATGGTCAGTGCGGACATGCCATGTCAGCATGAGCCATTGATGTGGTGATCTTAGTTCTGGAACGACGTTGGACAATCTGAAACAACAGGTTCCACCAGCGGTCGGAGGGTGGTGACGGACACAGATGCGGACACAGAGCCTTTCTCTCCGTCAAATCAAATGCCCGACCAGTTTCACATTTTCATCGGTCTTCATTAGCAGTGGTTCGGGGTACAGGGGGCTAGTGCAAGGCTGGCGCAACAGCTCTCAGGGTGTTCATTCTCAGAAATAGTGCAGGGCTGTGTGAAAGCTTTGTGCCGGGGAAGCGGAGGAGGAGGAGAGGTGATTCCTAGACACCGTCGTTACCGACGTTCCCTTCCTGGGAAAGAGGTTGGCGCGAATTTGACGGAGGAATATGAGGAAGATCAGTTTGCTCAGTGCCCTGACCAAGAGGCTGGGGAAATCCAAAGCTCCATCTCTCACATGAGTGCTTGGATGACTCCATTTCCTCCAACCTGCTCCTCGCGATGAAGGCCATCAAAAAGAACATCAGTTAATGGTGGCCACCCTCCTATGGATACCGGTACAAAAACAAAATCAGCATTTTCCTTCCACCCACCCAAAATAGAGAGTAAAATGCAGGAAAATGGAGACCTTGCTGTTTGATCAAACGGATGGCACATCTGTTGCGGTCTGCTTCACGTTCACTCATAATGTCACAGTGAACAACATCAGCGACGTGGGACAGCAGTAGAGAGTGCCAAGAGGCAAGGTGGGCAGAAAGCCTATTGTGGTGACCTTGGCAATCTTTATTTACCACATCACCAACGCATGCATATGCCAGGGCAAACATCAGCAAACAGAGCAAGCTTAAGGATCATGGTGCACGTAACTATCATGGTCTCAACACCGATGTTTTTGGATGTGTTCCGGACACAATAGACTTCTGGGTATCCAATATGGACGAATGCACTGAGCTCGCTCGCCACGCCTTAGGGTGTTGTCCCTGCCCAGCTCAGCCAGCGTCATATCTGAGCGGGACTTCAGCACAGCAGGAGTAGGAGTCGATTTAAGACAAACGCATACGGTTTACAAGATATGTGGATGGTTGATCTTTCATCAAGATGAATCAGGCCATGGATATCTCGATGGTGTGGGGCCCCATTGCAAGTGGTCACGATTAGTTTGCCGGTCTATTTCACATTACTCTTCAAAATGTAATGGGTCCCTCTTGAAAAATTTTTTTTAAAATCGATCATTCTTACTGCAATTTTTATTCTCCAGTTACAACCTGTTTATTTTGGGGTTTTGTCTGTGAGGAGTCTGTAAAAGACCTGCAAGGTTTATGAACAACGATATTCCATTTACTCACTGTATCTTTAGATGTTTTCGGTTTTTCTCTGGTTTTGAGGTAATGTTGCTGTTTGAGATCCAGCTATAATTATGGACCTTTGGATCTGAATTGTGGCTTCTAAGTGGGCATTTCTAATCACAATTTTTATATTCGGCTGAGAAGTCTATATTTATAATTTTTTGTTGGGTCATGTTGCTGTGTGATACAGACTATAACCATGGTCTTTGGAACAGAAATGTGGGCTTTCTAAGTGGCATTTCTCCATCACAATTTTTAACAGTGGACTGAGGAAAGTCATTTTTATAATTTTTTGGGTCATGCTGCTTTGACAATGCAGCAATATCAATGGTTTATTATAAATAAAAAAAAATAGTTTTACAGACATTATTTTCTTCTCAATTGTTCCAAAGTGGCTACAGGGTCATGTTTTGAAATTTTTGGGAGGGGCATGTTCTGCTGATGACATGCAGCTATACTACAGGTCCTATTATAAAATAATGGTTGTTTCTAACAGACATTTGTTCCTTCACAAATCTGTCAAAGTTGCTCATGGGTTATGTTTCTGAATTTTTGGGCATTTTGCTGGTGACATGCAGCTAGTTACCGGTCCTATTGTAAAAAATGTGGTTTCTACAGTCATTTGTTCTTCACAATTGCAAGGTGGTCAAGGGTGATTGGTGCTGTCAGAAACAGGAAATAGGTGTAGGACACTGTTAATGGACATATATTGCAAAAATGATTGTTTTTGCAAGTAAAAATTTTTTTTTCCTTTTAAAAATAGATAGCAATCCGTATTGGAGGAAACCCATTTCAATATAATTTTAAAAAAGAGAAACAAAGACATGGTTGGGATTCCATCCCTATTTTAAAAGTGTTTTTTCTAGAATTAAACTACTAGAAAAACTTGCATGTACAAATATAGCTGGTTAAAAAAAAAATTCCTCTGAATTGTACAAGGGTTGGTACTGAAGAAAGACTTGACCGGGGATGTTTTTTTGTATAGGTTATTCAGAGGACATGGAGTATGGAGCACGGGACAGAGAAACAAAGAACAGAGGACACTTTCCTAAAGCACGTTGAGTAAAAGAGAAAGAATGCCAAGAAAAAAAAGGGCACCTGGGTGGAACAGGAGCGTTAACCACCAGTATTTCCAAGTGAAGCTCATTGGTACGCACTCATACGGAGGACAAGCGCTACCAAGGTCTTGACTGTGTAATGAGGATGGATGGAGGTTCTATTACACTTCGGCGTCCGCCCATCTGCTTCAGCACGACTGTTTTCATTTGCTGCGTCTTAAGGGCATTTGTACCGTGTTATAGATGACCGGACGCAGCCTGGGCTCTCACCGCACCCACGGTTAATCCGGCCCTGGCTGCTGGGACCTCAGTGTTAACAGATGGCTGGACGGCAGCAACTGGCTTTCACCGTTAGGGGCAATCAGGAGAGTTCAAATTTCTTCCTAAAAATCAGATTTTGAAAAAGGTGATTTCTGTGAGGTTTATGTTAGTGTCAAAAAGGGGCCCAGGGCGCTGGACTCAAATTGAACATATTTGACGGCTTAATATTTTCTGGTGCTGGAGTCTCTTTGGGGTCGGATCATATTGATCTCAGGGGAGTCTGTCCCTAATCATGAAGAAGGATTTGGGAGGATAAATGAAAACATTGAATGATTAGCTGAATCACTTCAGAGCCTGGCATGGGCAAATGTCTTCTCAATAAGAGTGTTTGGGGATGATTAGCGACACATTTGTTATTACTTATGGGGTGTGAGGATGAATAACACATCTACACTGTAAAAAATACCTTTAAGAACTTCAGGAGGGGGTTGTATGTTGGTTGTTATTACACTTGAAAAAAAAGCAAAATGATAATAATGTAAATAACTATAAATACAAATTCCCTAAATAAATTCTGTAAACAATTGTAGTTACAAAAAATATACTAAAATGACAGTCACTTTTCAATATAGATAGTGCCACTTTGTTGATCTGTGGTTTCAAAACAGGGTTTTAAGAGTCATGCTTGTGGTACAGGAAACGGTCATAGTCAATGTCCATTTCAACTAAATGGGGTTGGAAAGGACTCCTTTTTCCTGCACTTTTTAATCTGGGGGTCTTGCAGGTTTGGGGCTTTGGCGTGGCCCAAGGGCACAGGGATTTTCTAGTCCAGTGATGAAACTAAAATGGTGGTTTCAAAGACTCTTTTTGCGGAACTTTTTTAAATCTGGGGCTCTTGCTGGTTTTGGGGCTCATGCTGTGGCCCATGGACAGGTATAGTCAATGTCAGTTCAACTAAAAATGGTGGTTCAAAGACTCATTTTCCCAGCACTTTTTTAATCTGTGGGTCAGACAGGTTTTAATGGTCATACTGCGGTTACAGGACAGATATAGTTAATGTCCAGTTCAAACTAAATGGTGTTCAATGACTCCTTTTACCGGCACCTTTTTAATTTGGTGTCTGTCAGGTTTTGTTTTATTGGTCATACTGCGGTCCAGGGACAGTATAGTCAATGTCAGTTCAACTAAAATGGTGGTTCAAAAGGACCTCCTTTTCCCAGCATTTTTAATCTGTGTGGTTCAGACAGGTTTAATGGTCATACCTGTGGTACAGAACAGGTATGTCATTGCTCCAGTTCAACTAATAATGGTGGTTGAAAGACTCCCTTTTTCCGATGCACTTTTATTCTGGGGTCATGCAGAGTTTTGGGGCTACATGCTACGTTCCAGGCAGGGATATTCATTGTCCAGTTCAAGTAAAAATGATGGTTTTCAAATTCATACTGCCTTCTGGCACTTTTTAAGTTTGTGGGGTCATGCAGGTTTAAGGGTCTTGCTGTGGTACAAGACAGGGATAGTGAATTCGTGTGTGTTTTTTTTCTGTGGCTTTTATAACCTAAGTGTGTTGCCTTAGATGTAGCACGTATCCATTTGACTGTTGGTGGATGTTAATTCCAGCTTCTCATCCCTGTTTGGGTGTATGAATGAAGGTGTTTTGTTCCTCTTCCATAGACTTTTAATGGTCATCGGCGATAATTTATTATCGACTAGATATTTATTGATAATGGCCGATAGCAACTATCGACCCGATGACGATAGTCAACGTAATCGCTCATCACTACCTGTGTGTCTATGTGTATATATACTACTTTTCTGGTAAAATATTCCAGTTTTTACACTGGCCACTAGAGTACTCAGAAAAGGCTGTAGTTCCTATTTTCTGCAACTCACTTGTTAGCTTTACTGTTTAGACTGGGTTAGAATTGCCATAATTATCATAATATTAGAGGTTGGGCTAATTAATGTGATCTCTATTATACTTATGGAGACCTAGATACACATTCACACATTGTGATCACTGTATTACTCTATGACCTTTTCTCAATAATTACGTTCAAGTGGAAATGTTAGAGATTGTGGGAATTAAATTAACATCATAGACAAAAATGCACATCTCAATGCAATTAACACAATGAGATCATGGGTACATTGTAAATATACTACGCACAAAGAGTTATGGATATTTGGATTTTGGTTGAAATTTCAGGATGAACATAACATTTCTTTAATTTTTTTTAGATGAACTAAATAAGACCATCTCTTATCGTTAGAATACACATGTCCAAATGTTTAAAGTTTCAGTACTTTTTGCACAGTTTGCTGATTTTAAACAAGGAGCTTAATGGCAAAATTCACAACAGGTGTTTGATCCCTGAATCGATAATTTTACAGGATCAATTTGAATTGGGATTTAAATAGTCCTCATCATCATGCTGTTCACATTTTGATACCATGAGACTAAAAAGCACCTTGCACTTGATCAAAAGTACCTCGCCATTGCAAGGCATCAAGCAGGATGCTCTTAGACAGAAGTGGCCACTGAGCTTAGAGTGTCACAGAGTGTCATCAGCAGGTTGCAACAGAGAAACAGAGAGACTGGAACAGTTACAGAAAGGCAAATAAGTGGATGTCCTTTGGCTCCATCACACACCGAAGATTGTTTCATTTAAAAAAATGCCCCGCGGAACCAGATGATGAATGCCAAACAATCCCAGCACATTTAAGGCAGGTGAGAGACAACCAAGTGTCATGTGAGACCAATTGTATCTGTTCACATCAGCGTGGTCTGCATGCTAGATGACCTGACCCCACCAGTAGACACAGGCATCAACATCTTGCATGTGCCAGGGAGCATCTTCCCTGGACTATGGACCAGTGGCCCTCAGTACTTTTAAGTGAAGAAAGTCGATTAACACTGAGCAGGAAATATAGTCTCCAATGGTGCTGGAGATGTTAAGGAGAGTGCTTCAGCCAGGTCAGGTACCAGTCAGATCCATCCTGAGGTAATGGTTATAAATGGTCTGACATGACACTTGGTTGACTCTCACCTCCCTTGTATGTGTATGTATTAAAGTTGTATGGAGTTGTGTGACTCTCTGTACTGCACAAAGCAGAAAAACATATGGAACCATTAATTCCAAATGGGTTTTTGAGATTGATTCAGAAAAATTGTTAGGCATATTCTATGCAGGTTGGCCAGGATGGTCTAGCTCACATTGTTCGATCCAGTTAAAAGTATAATCTGGTGTTTGAAAGAAGTTAGTGGTGTTATTGTGAGCTATTCTAAGTTTAGAGCAGTATACCATAGAATATTTGAATACAAGGACTTTTCCTTCCTTTTCTTCAGGAAAAGCAAGATAGAGTAGCATATTTTGGTTTACTGAGTAATTTAGTTTGGCCAAAAGCTTAATATATGGAAACCACATAGATCTCTTGAAAATGGGGCCTCCATATTCTATTTTGTCCACACGCAATACAGCATTGTTCACATTATCTCTTAAGTTTTGCAAATCTTCCTTATGACCGAGATGTCAACCATGACTTCATCAGTTCTGCAGGTGAAAAAACAATGTAGCTTTCAAGGATTATCTCCAGAATTTCAGAAATATAAGGATGTGGCTCCTGATCATTTGTCTCTGCAAGAGTTTGATCAGATATCCCCATCCAACCTTCAAGATCTTGATTTACTTTTCTTAGTTGCAGAGCAGAGAAATTATTCTAATTTCTATTTGGTATTCTGCAATATCTCTTTTTACACTCCTTTTGAGGCATCATTACGGAGATTGATGGATAAAACGTCTAATGCCCTAGTAATACTGTAGATATCAAGTTGTCTTGGGATAGGAATAAAGTTTATTTTTCAGTACATACTGTATTTTAGGAAAAATCCAGCTATTCCATTATAATCAGTGGTGTGGTCTACTCTCCTATATGGTATGTGGTTACCAAAATACTTTAATTACACATAGGTAAGGTTAATGTTTTTTTTCTACCCTAATAAAAAGAGTAAATAGAGAAAACCCTATTTAAGAAAATCAGTATAATTTCACTTTGTACAACTAAACCATATATCTCCTCTTAGGATAAAGTAGGGGGAGAATTATCTCCTACACTGATACACAGACCCCGGGTATACCAGAATAAATAAACACCAAATACACACACAATGGTATAAATCTTAGGACAAACATAAAACTTTACCTTTAATAATAATATTATTAAAACACTATTGTGCCAAAAAGAATGATACTTATCCTAATCTAATGAGGGAACAATCCTATCCCTACCAAACTACCTACCTAGCCGAAGAAAATGTGGTGTTCGCCCCAAAAAGGGCGTCCCCAATCACGTACCTACAAAACTATACCCTGGGATGAATATTTGCTAAAAAGTAGACAATAACGCGATATGTATTATAGGCACAGTAATAAAGTCCAAAATAAAGAAACATAAAAAAACAATAACCTACATGCGCCAAGGATTTATATTGCAACAATACAACAATAAACAAATAGCAATATACCGTCCCCTAATATACTGTCAAAAATGTATACACTACAATGCCATCTAGTGGACAAACAATGACAAGGAATATGTTATTCTACTATAAAATGCCATGGATATGCACAACATTCCCAAATATATATCACAGTGTAAACATGATCACTAATATAAGGTCCCAAATGTACATGTAACATCCCAAATAATTTATCCACATCACATATACCAACTCACTTTCCAAAAGTTAACTTGGTATCTGTGGTGTGGATACATTATTTGGTAGTTTGGTAGGGATAGGATTGTTCCCTCATTGGATTAGGATAGGTATCATTCTTTTTGGCACAATAGTGTTTTAATAATATTATCATTAAAGGTTAAGTTTTATGTTTGTCCTAGGATTTATAACATTGTGTGGGTATTTGGAATTTCACTTTGTAAAATATTTTTAAAATTGTATTCCTCATGTCAAGTCACATAAAGCTTCCTCTTAGAAAAGGGTAAATTCCATAAGTCTGCAATCCCAAACATTTTACATAATAGAGCCTACCCCTCTAATGAAAATTAGATTAGGATTAGGTCAAAAAAACAAAAATTAATCATTTGGCAATAAATTGTTTATGCTTCCAAATTTAGATAGGATTTTGGCTTCCATCGGTGTTATGTTCTATTTAAGTTTCTGTTAAATATACCAGGTCTTAACAAAAAGAATAGTGCTGCAAACTAGGTTATTCCTGCTGTCAAAATCTTTTGCAGAAACATGATAACCTTGTTATCAGATAGAATAAAAAATTGAAAATCAATGCCATTTGTGATGATTATAAGGTGCCAATGAGTTAATACGGCAGCCATGCACTTACAGGAGTATTGCAGTAATGTATTGTATAATGGGGATTTTTTCTCTTTAAATTGCTCAGATGTATAAACAACAACAAACAAAATTGTTTTCCCAATTAAAAATTCACTTTAAGGCTGGGTTCACACGGCTTATTTGCGGGGCATAATTACGCCCCGCAATTACGCCATGTGGACGGGGGCGGGAGCGGGGGGCCGGCACCTCGCCGGCCCATAGACTTTCATTACCAGCGGCGCGTTGACGCCGCTAGTAAATTATATGTCACTTATCTCCCCCCGCGAAGGATTCGCCGAGCGGGGAGAGGAGACGTAATCCATAGTTCTCTATGAGAACTGTGGATTACCGTAATGACTGGGATGTATTCCAGCCGTAATTCACGCACAACGGCGCGTAATTACGGACTGAAATATGTCCCATTTTAAGCCGTGTGAATATAGCCTTAGGCAAAAATGTTACACAAAAATAAATAAATAAATGAATGAAACGCATGCATACTGTTAATGGCACAGGTGAAGCAGAGTTTAGGTAAACTAACCTATTGTGGCTTTTCGTGTTATCTATTCATACCAAAAAGCCATTGAAAAGCATTAAAACAGTTAAGGTAACATTCTGTGCCATTGTATCTTGGAGCATCGCCTGTCAAGTTTACTGTTGCTACAGTCATATCCAGCAATCTAAAGCAACATGCAATAACTGTCCACCATTCTTTAAACTGCATTAAGAATTACATTGAAATGTAATCAATTCCCCAAAATAGAAGCAGTAAAAAATAAAACTGACCTCCAAAGATACAAGCCCTCAAAGATTGGACACAAAATGACAATATTTTGGCAAAATAAAATCAAATATTTGCTTTCAAACTTTTTATTGTAAAAAATATGAACACATTTGCACTGCATTTTGTGTTGTTCATTTGTCTTCTAAATAAAGACACTTACAAAATGGTCTTTATTAAAAATTAAAAAAACAGTTTTTTTTAAGGACCAGGGCCGATGTGAGTGATGACAATTTCTACAGTGCTTTATAAATTAAATACATTTAAAGTAGCCTTAAATCCAACATTCTTTTATGCATGTCTTTTTTATATTGTTTTTCTGTCTTTATTTTTTATATATTTTTTTTGCTGCTGGAGAAATGTGCATTTTGCATTACTTACAAATATACATGTATAAGTTTTATACTTGACAGATCTTGAGATATCTGAAATTGCCTGTGCTTGGAAGTGTCTAGAGCTTTCATATAGCAGAAAATATGAATGGTGTTTGAGTTGACAGCACTGTTGACAATTCATTAATGTATACTACGTGTGTCAACTTTTTGCTTGTCATGCCACTCTATCAATTCCATGACAGTTGGGAGATTTGGTGGCATCTTCACACAGTTCTATTCATCTCTGCTGTTATGTAAATTCATGGTTCACTCCATGTAATCTAGACCTGCATCACTACACACTGACTCAATACTCAGTCTTCCATATACCAGTATCCTACTGAGACACGTTTTTATGTTTCAAGTCTTTTCTGATAACTTATGTATGCCTATAGGCGTGTCAGTAAGATATCTTTACTATGGGCGACATGTGTGAACAGGACTGCACCAGTTTTCTGCCGAACTTTGTGGCCAAACACCTATCATAGCCCTGTTCTATAGATGTATGGACAGTCGTACGCCGAAACTTAGCACAATCTGCACCAGACATGACACTTTTGAATGTGCCGAGTTTGTGGGAGGCATGTCACCCCAGAATCGTACATTTGTGCCAAATGGTACAAATGTGCCAGAGTTTGGCGCATAACTGTTGTACAAATCCATACCGATTTCAAAGTGGTATGGCCGAGACTAATTTTGCCATAAAACGGGACACATGTATAAAGTGACACACTTTCATACACACTGACACACTCCTCTTAAATGACATAAAACTGGCGTGTCGGCACCAGGTTTCATACATGTCGCCCTATATCTAAAACCATAAAAAAGATATAGATAAATATGATAGATAGGCAGATAGATAGATGAATAGATATGCATACTGTCTATATAGATGCAATTTCTCTCAGCATTATAGAGCAACTAAAGTGGAAATTATATGTATTTTTCTAAATGTTTGCTAATTTAAAAAACTGAAAAGTGTATTGTGCATATGTTTTCAGCCCTCTTAGTGAATACTTTGTAGGATCACCTTTAGCTGGAATGACAGTTGTAGTCGGTTGGGGGATGTCTCTACCAGCTTTTCACAGCTACAGCTGGAATTTGTGTTCATTCTTGTTTGCGCTATAGCTCTAGCTCAATCATATTGGTTGATAAATGTTTGTGACTGCCACAGATTTTGAATAGGATTTAGGTCTGAAATTTTACTGGGCCATTTTAACACATGCATATGCTTTGATTTAAACCCTTCCATTGTAGCTTTGGCTATATGGTTAAGGTTGTTATCCTGCTGGAAAGTGAACTTATGCCCTAATTAAAACATTTTTGTAGCCCCTAACTGGTTTGCCTCCAGGATTGCCCTGTTTTCAGCTAAATCCATCTTACCATCAACTCTGAGCAGCTTTCCAGTCCCTGCTGTAGCAAAGCCACCACACAGCATGATGCTTCCTCCACCATGCTTCACGGTGGGGATGTTGTGTACAGAGGGATGTGCAGTGTTGGCTTTCCTCCACACATCATGTTTGGCATTTAGGTCTCATCTGACCAGAGCACCTTATTTCACATGCTTGCTGTTTCCCCTACATAGCTTTTTGTAAACTGCAAACAGGACTTTCTGTGGCTTTCAAAAAGGGCTTTCTTTGTGCCACTCTTCTATAAAGGCCAGATTTGTGGAGTACACGACTAATAGTTGTCCTGTGGACAGATTCTTCCACCTGAGCTGTAGATCTTTGCAGCTCCTCCAGAATGACCCTGGACCTTTTGACTGCTTCTTTAATTAATGTTTGTCTGGACTGTTACATTAGGTGGACTGTCTAATGGTAGTTTAGCAGTTGTGGCTATTTTTTAAACCAAAAACGAATAGGTATCAGAACTTGTTACTTAAAATTTTTGTCATTTATTGAGAGCTTTAAAATACCATAAAACAAACACATACAGTACATGCTTACACTAGTGGCCAAAATAGTTGAAACACTTTGAGTTTTAGACATTAAGCTTCAAAACAAACCTGACTAAAGCACCGTAAGTGTATTTAATGCAAACTTTTGCAACTTATGAAAGTGGATAATCACTCGACAAGCCTAGCATAATATTTGACAAATTTCACAAAAAACACTGTTCATTTGCTACTCAAGCTATATATGATATTTTCCATATTGTTCTTTTAGCCGATGACTGTCAGTAGCACATTGGATATCTCACAGCCTTGATCACTGCCTCACATCTTCTTGGCATTCGAGTTTTATAACCTTCCTACATTACTCTGTAGTCCATCTAGCATGTTCATTAGCCCTGACCAGGCATATGCAGCACTGAACTAGAAAGGCTTTTTCCTGGAAATGCTTGCTCTCAGGGCGGCCGTCACAAAAATTCCCGTTTCAGGCAATGACTTGTTGATGTCAACAACTGCTAATTTTCAATTCTGTAATGCCATTTTCACTACTCTCCTATCAGTCTGAGGTGTTGCAACTATTTTCCTTTCCCCTGCAGGCTTGTTCTTGATATTTGAGGTCCCCTAATGTACTTGCACAGCTTCACAATCTTAGCCGGTGACACGTCTTGACCGATTTTAAAAGCAATCTGAGGGGGGCTGAATCCTTCTTTTCTTAAGGTTATGGCTGTTGCTCTTTTTTAGGTTACCAGTCGAATTTATTGACAGGAGCCATGACAAGAATCTACAAAATATAGCAAAAAAATGCAATTTTGGTGTATTTAGGAATTTAATACATAAAAATTCAGTTATTAGTAATAAATAATCAAAAACACTAATTCAAGCATACCAAACTGCACAACAGAAGCTGCTAGACAATAAAGTAAGGATTTGTTTCCACCTCTTGCTATGATCAAGATCCAGGAATCATGTGAGCGTGCATGTGTTTTGCTTTTATGGCATTTTAAATCTCCCCAAAAAGTACAAACATTTTAAGAAAGAGGTATCAATACCCATTTGTTTTTGGATCATGCATGTCTTTCTGACTGAAGAGTTCCAAGACTACATCAGACACTCTCCAAGTAAAAACACAGAAGATTTCTGTGAACCAGAGGGGAGTGGTAAGCACCATTAACATTTTGGCTTATGTTTTATGTTCACTATTTTTTTTTTAAATCTAACCCTGCAATATACTTTTCCTCAACTTTATCCTAAAGCTGTCTGGTGTGTTCCTTGGTTTTCATGATGTTCTCTAGCAAACCTCTGAAGCCTTCACAAAACAGCTGTTGTAATTATATTGAGAATGTAGTGTATTTACTAACTAGGTGACTTCCAAAGACAATTGTTCACACTTGATTTTATTTTGGGGAATCAAAGTACTGGGTGCTTATACAACACACACACATGCACGCACACACACCTCTGCTGATTCTTGGATGAACTTGATGGGCATTTGTCTTTTGTAACAAATCAAGTTCATCCAAGAATCAGCAGAGGTCTGCCATCTCGAAAAAAGATAAAATATTTTGATGAATGGGGAAAAACACTGCTGCATCATGTTTTTTTTTTTGTTTTTTCAGTTTAGCTTTAGTTTACTCTGTGGTATTAGTGTTATCTTTATTCTGTGGGTCAGTACAAATCCACTGATACCAAATAAATAGATACTCTATATTTTTAGTTATGTTTTACTTTTTGAAAATAATAAACTTTTTTGTGTGGCATCATCATATAACCTTTTTAGTTTTACTCTGACAATGTGAGGGCTATTTTAAAATTATTATTATTTAAAAAATTTTAAAGCATTTTAGTGTACATATGACTTTTTCCACTTTTAATTCAAATTTATAGGGGACCTGAAAGAACAAACAAAAACATAATTCTGGCATTTTTATGGCAGTAATATATATTTTTTTCATCTTTAAAAAAAATCAGTTTGTGACCACTAGTACAATATACTACAATACTTATGTACTGTTATATATTGCCATTTAATCTATCTCCTAGTGGTCACAGGTAAATAATGGAGTAAACAATACATCCTGCAAAAGTTTATGTGAATGTAAAAAGCTGGACAGAATGTTCTGCAGAAGACAAATCAGATAGAAAATCAAAAAGAGTTAAATCTGCAAAGTGTCGAGAAAGCTATGTCCCTTCCTTGCTAAAGTTCAATGAAACAAGTAAATAGTGTGTTCCACTCACCTGCTCCTGAAAGATGCATAACCGGTAGTGTTGATCGAATCGTTCGAAAAGTTCGACTCAAATTTAACTTTTCTCGATCTTTTAGATTGCGAACCGAACTTTTGACAGTTTGTTCGACTAAAAGTTTGGTTCTAAATCGTGTTCGACACGCCATTTTAATACATTCCGCACCTTTATGCACTTTTGGAGGCCATCCAATCAGTGCAGAGCACATAGAAGTGTCAGAAATGTCATCCCTGTGGTGTAGGGCTCTCATTGTCTGCTAAAATCACACGACCATATTATATATATTTCACTGTATTGCATTCAGATCGCCATTTTCAGCTCACTCTCTGTACTGTACAGACTGTTCTCTGTCTGCTTACTTGCTTGTATGCAGGCACAAGATTTGTTTGTTAGTTATTTTAGACAGGAAAAGCTGCTATTTAGATTAGTTAGGGGGGTATACAGCAAGCTTAGAGAATCAAGATGTAGTAAAATAACATTTTCCTCTCCATAGACAGCAATAGTTAGGGAGTTTGGTATTATTGGCTGCACCTTTCCCCCACCAAGAAGCTGTTATTTGACAAATTTGCAGGCTCACATAACGCCTAACTCTCATATACATCATACTCATATAATCATACTCAGTGCCCAAAAGTTCCGTTTTTGCAGTATTGGGAGTGAAATCATTTTATAACACACAGCCTACAATTCTCCTATACAAAGAAATATATTCTAAACAGTGTTTGGTTGGTGAAAATTATTCTGAGTGGAGAAAAGTTCATTTTTACAGTTTTCGGGGTGAAATACCTTTCAAATATACCATGTGTTGTTGTCATACAGATACATATCCAGGAAATAGAGTTCTCTCTGTTGCTAAATCTTACTCAGCGCCAAAAAGTATAATTTTGCCCGATTTTGAGTCCACATAACGCTAAAATGTACTAGTGCGTTATTGTGATCCACACATATATACACTTCTCTCTTTTTTATTATATATATCTTTTCCCCTGTGCAGAGCTATACTATTTAGCTTTTGAACATGGAGAGAACTAGAGGTGGTAAACAAGCAAGGAGGGGCATAAGATATGGAGATAGAGGTATGAGACAAGGCACTCCTTCCAGTGCTCCGGACAACACACAAGTGAGCACATCGTCAGTCACAGGATTGTCAGGCCTGTCATTGCTTGGTCAGCTCCCTGTGAGTCACATTACTGAAGAGCATCACTAATCGATTTTTCAGTGGTTAACAGACCCTGCATCCTACCTTCTCTTCCTCTCAGTCACTGTCACAAATGTCGTCATCATCATCATCATCATCAGGCCGAATGTCACAACTAGAGATGGGCGAATTGATTCTAACGAAGTGGAATTCGTTTAGAATTTCAGGAAAACTTCGGCTCTGAATGAAGTCGAAGTTTGGGGTACTTCGGGTGAACGAAGGTGCTTTTCATTGATAAAATGGCTGCGAGCACACGGCGTATACATGGGGCAAAGAACTCGGGGAGGAAGAAGGGCATAGCCTGCATGAAAAGTGCAGAGATGAAGCCAATCAGAGCCCGGCGGGATTTCTTTTGACATCACTGCACTAATATAAGTCCGGGCGCACGCTGGGAGCTCATACCGCCCCTCAACTGTACTGATCAGGAAGGTCTCCGCGGCTGATTGTTACTGAAGAACTGATTTTTATACAGCGATTTTTGGGGGGTGTCTCAGCTTGTCTCAGAGACTGCTTCTTTTAACGTTCTATTTCTGATTTTTTTGGGTATTGGATGCTGAAATCCAGTGTGCGTCCACTGTAGCTCCCATATACATTTAAATCCTATCTGCTCACAGCACATTGAATACCCAAAGGGGGGATCTAAGCCAGTTCCTGTTGTATTCATTTAAAGAAACAAGCTTTTTTACAATACATACCACTTCATTTTTGGCTGCTCAATTCTTGGCGCAATTACATCCAGTGGTTTAAAATTAAAGCGTTGTTATTCAGCTTTTGGTGACTTCCAAGAAACCGTCATTTTCACTGGCAAAATATTTTACATTTTCCTGTAGCCTAATCACAAGCAAAGGTTAATTACAATTTTATCTCTTTTTTGTGTGGCGTAAAAACACCGCATTGTAACACGCTACAAACTATTAGTTTTGGTGGCTCAATTCTTTGGCTCAATCCGGGGGTTAATTAAGCGTTGTTTTTCAGCTGTGGGACTCCAAGAAACCGTCATTTACCCCGCCAAAATATATACATTTTTCCTGTGCCTAATTCACAAGCAAAGGTTAATTACAATTTTATCTCTGTTGTGTGGCGTAATAAACACCGGCATTGTAACACGTTACAAAGCTAGTATTTGTGGTGGCTCAATTTTTTGGGTGCAATTTACATCCAGGGGTTAATTAAGCGTTGTTTTCAGCTGTGTGACTCCAAGAAACCGTCATTTTCACCACCAAAATATATAAATTTTCCTGTAGCCTAATTCACAAGCAAAGGTTAAATTACAATTTTATCTCTTGTTGTGTGGCGTAAAAAACACGGCATTGTAACACGCTACAAACTAGTAGTTTTGGGGTGGCTCAATTCTTTGGCGCATTTACACCCCGGGGGTTAATTAAAGCGTTGTTATTCAGCCTGTGGTGACTCCAAAAACCCATCATTTTTCACCGCCAAAATATATACATTTTCCCTTTAGCCTAATTCACAAGCAAAGGTTAATTACAATTTTTTTCTCTTGTTCTGTGGCTAAAAAACACCGGCATTGTAACACGCTACAAAGCTAGTAGTTGTGGTGGCTCAATTCTTTGGTGCAATTTACACCCGGGGGGTTTAAATTTATGCGTTGTTATTCACTGGGGTGACTCCAAGAAACCGTCATTTTCACCCCCCAAAGTATATACATTTTTCCTGTAGCCTAATTCACAAGAAAAGGGTTAATTGCAATTTTATCTCTTGTTGTGTGGCGTAAAAAAACACCGCAATGTAACACGCTACAAAGCTAGTAGTTTGTGGTGGCTCAATTATTTGGCGCAATTTACATCCAGGGGTTAATTTAGCGTTGTTATTCACCCTGTGGTGCTCCAAGAAACCGTCATTTTCACCGCCAAAATATATACATTTTTCCTGTAGCCTAATTCACAAGCAAAGGTAATTACAATTTTATCTCTTGTTGTGTGGCGAAAAAAACACCGCTTTGTAACATGCAGCTACAAAGCTAGTAGTTTGGGGTGCTCAATTCTTTGGTGCAATTTACATCCCAGGGTTAATTAAGCGTTGTTATCACTGTGGTGACTCCAAGAAACCGTCATTTTCACCGCCAAAATATATACATTTTTCCTGTAGCCTAATTCACAAGCAACGGTCAATTACAATTTATCTTTTGTTGTTGGCAAAAAAACACGGCACTATAACACGCTACAAAGCTAGTAGTTTGTGGTGGCTCAATTCTTTGGCGCAATTTACATCCAGGGGTTAATTAAGCGTTGTTTTTCAGCTGTGGTGACTCCAAGAAACCGTCAGGGGCAAGTCTGGTGCCAGCAGCCGCCCAGGAAGTTGGTGGGAGGAGCCTGTCGGTGCTGCTGAGCCGTGTGTGGAGCTAGGTGGGGGAAACTCTACCTAGTGAAGCTTCTGGTCTGGGACTCTTTTGCTTAGGTTATACCATCTACCTGTAAGTACCCCGTGTTTCATCTGCTTTCCCAGGGGGGTGGCAGCCCCCTGGGGGGGCCCGGGGAGAGCCCAGGCTAAGGACTTGTCTTGGAGGAGAGGATATAGTGCTTGGTGCATTTCGTTTATTACCACCTGTGTACATCTGGTGAGGTTGGAAGCGCTTTTTCTGGACTGTTCCTGTTCCATAGAGACCCCTGTATTAGCTGGGAGTGAGTGCCCCGGGGACACCTGCTTCCTGGGGGGGTGGCAGCCCCCAGGGGGCGCAGGAGCAGGAGGCAATATGGAGCCAGCCCGCTCGGACCCCAGCCCCCCGCACTGGGACGGCGGGGGGGGGGGGCGAGGCCGATATGCAACCGGCTGGGCCGTCTGGCTTGCCGCCGAGGCGCCCGGGTGAAGCCCGCAGTGCTGCGGACGACATGTGGGCAGCCGCGGCGGTGATCATAAAAGCCCTCGGAGAAACAAAGGACGAGTATGATGCTGAAGTGGAAGAGTGGGGAACCCTGCGAGTGGGGGAGGGGGCGGAAGCCTTGTCGGCCCCTACCTTCCGCTTCTCTGGCTGTTTCCATGGACTGGGCAGAGAATTGCCCTTGTAAGGCAGGACATGCCAGCAGCCCCGCTATAAAAGGGGACCACATGGCCTCTAAGAACTGGGGTCCCATTTTCAGAACGTAATTAATGGCCTGAAAGAGACTTGAAGGAGTTGGAGGAGGAAAAGGGATGCTATCCTGGAGGGCGGGGGGCTCTTCGGGGAGAAGCTATTAAACGACCTGCGCTTCCGGGGTATGTCGCTGGCGGGCGCGGCTCTGACAATGATGGGGTCAGGAGCACAATGGACACGGCGGGTCCGAGTGCGGGAGGCGCGTACCGCTGGAAGGCCTGCCCTGGAATGTCCGTGAGCCAGCCCGTGATGTCCGCGGCAAGTGGTGCCGCTTCCACAAGCAGAGGACCCTATGCGGAGGCAGCAGCAAGCAAAAACAGCCCGGGATTGTCAGCAATGGCCGCTGCGACGGAGCGCGTGGCAGTTTCCGGCCTCGCGGGTCCGTTGGCGTCCGCGCCAATGAAAAGCGCAAGACCGGAAGTGGCAAGGCCGGAACCGGAAGTGACGGGACGGAAGTCCGGAGCCGGCGCGGCAGCGAATTCCGGCCGTGTAGAGGTGCCGGAGACAGCGGGCGCCATCTTGGGGAAGGGCAAAGGCCGTCCAGGAGCTGCGGAAGGAGGAGACACTGCGCAGAGGGGCGGTGTCGGCATACAGCGAGCGGTGGCAAGTGGAGGAGGTGGGCAGAAGCCAGGGGAGGACCATCTGGAGAGTGACGCCGCCTCAGGGGGCGGAGCAACCGTCCGGCCGGGATCAGGACGGGAGAGTGGGACACGCCCCCTTTCCGACCCTGGGAAAGATGGGTCCCAAGCGAAAGTAAAGGGAAAGATGGGTGCGGATAAGCGGTACTGGGCAACGGAACATGGACAATCAGCTGCAGTTTCATCAACAGCGCCATCTACTGCGCCAACAAGCCCTAGACTACAATGCCATAAATGCACCCCTGCCAGCATCAGCATCAGAGGGTGAAGGGGAGGAGCTACCCAACTCCTGTGACATGGCCCTAAGAGAGATCCAGATGTTGGAATCCCCTGTGCGGATGGCCGGCCTTATTTTTGGGGAGGAAGACTTTTCTGAAGAAGAAAATACAAGCAGTGACAGCAGGAAAAAGAAAAGAAAGAAGAAAAAGAAGGTGAGTTCCCCAGAATATAGGCTGGCCTTTGGGCCAGTTGCAGAAGCTGGGGTGGCCGCAACGTCACCCCAGAACCCCTCTCCGCCGCAGGTCCCAGGTTCTGAAAAAGTGAGCTTTGGGGCTACGGGGGGAGATGGGGAGAGGAAAGATCCAGGAAGAGCTGTGTACCTCAAACCGGCTGTACTGATTCATAAGGCAGCCGTGCAGGAGCAGGCACAGGATGGTGCAAAGGGCAATCCCAAGAATACCCCAGAGGGGCCCCCTGAGAGGGGGGGGGGGTCCCCCAAAAACCCAGAGAGCTCCCTGATAGGGGGGGAGCTTCTCCAAAAGTGAGGGTGAACCCCTCCGGTGTGCTGGAGGGCAAGGTAACACCGGAGAGGGGATCCCCAATCATTGTGATAAGATCAGGCTCAAAAATATCGGCGGCCAACCCAGGTCAGGGAATTTTAGAAAAAGCAGGGGTATCCATGGTGGCCATGGATGCAGAGGGAGACAGAGTTTTGCCTCCCAATGACGCTGAAGTGGTCGCCATGGATACGGCTGGTCCAGATCTAGCACGGAGGCTTTAGATAGAACCAAGAATGGTAATGACACAAGATTGGGTAATGACACTAAACTGGGTCCTATAACAGCAGCTCTGAGTGGGGCGAATGGGGGAGTCCATCAAGGTAAAACCCCGCCTCCTCAGGGAGCTGGTCTCCCCCAAAATAAACAGAGGAGCTACGCTAGCGTGGCCAAGGGGGCGGGGCCTTCACCCTCCCTACCAGCAGGCGCTGGGGACATAGCAAATTTGCAACGGCTCGTCCTGGACGCCCTGAAGAAGGGCGAGAGGACAACCCAGATCGAGGGGCAGGAGGTGGACCCTCTTTTTTGGAATCGAAAGAATCGGATTGGGGGCCTTCCAAGAGAACCCTAAACAGGGGGAAATCGTGGTGGCGCTTCCCACAGGGGGCCAGACAGGTGGCCGTAGGAACGTGGTCCGGCTAATCTGGGAGGGCAATGATGCATGCCCGCCAAGATCTCGGGTTGTGGAGCTGCTCCTAGGTATGCAGTTCAGCGCAAAAGACATCTTTGCGCTGATCCACCCCTACGGCTCAACGGTTTTTGACGTTAGCTTTGTTCGGCCGGAGGGGCTTGAGCTCTTCTGGTCGAACTATGAGCTGGCCAAACTCCGTCCTGAATGGTCCCGCTTCTCTGTGCGACCAATATCTCGCCAGAGTGAGGTCAAGAGGGTGACCGTTATCACCCATAACGAATCACTCTCTTGTTACGACATCATGACCTGGCTGAGGCGCTTTGGCGAGGTCATGGGAGTCCCGGAAAAAAATCTGGATGAATTTGGTATCTGGTCTGGTGCTTGGTCGTTCTCAGTTAAACTGAAGCGCCAAGAAGGCACGGTTGCGCACATACCATCGGCCGCCTTCCTCGGGAGAGACCGGATCCAGGTCTTCTACAGGGGGCAGCCGAAGCTGTGCCACAAGTGTGGCAGTCCGGGTCACTTCAGCGCAGGCTGCAGGGTGCAGAAATGTGCCCTGTGCGGCGCGGAGGGGCATTTGGCTGCCACCTGTGGCCAGATACGCTGTCACTTGTGTGTGGGAGATGACCTAAAGTCAAGGGACAGGAGGAGAAGGGAAAAGATAATGATAAGGAGGTTGGTTCTAAAAAGGTGGTAAGGCGAAAGACAAAACCAATAAAAATTTGGGGGTCTTTCAGGTATACTATAATTTAGTTTTTTTTGGGTAGTTTTTTTTTCTACTTACCATGGGATTTTTATAATTTTTTCCTTTTTATGCATTTCTGTTGCTATTTTGTTTTGGTTGGTAGTAGGCAGGGGCTCTTTAACTCCATCACCAAGGATGGCGACGCCCTCTCCGTTGAAGCTGGCCTCCATTAACGTAGCCAGCATCAGATCGGATGCGGCACGATATACGGCGTTTGATTTTCTCGGCCGCGTTGAAGCTGACATCTTCTTTTTGCAGGAGACCAGGCTGAATACCATTGCAGCGGTGACGAAGGCCCGGAGGGAGTGGCGCTTCGGGTCTTCGTTCTGGTCCCTTGCAGCCGAGCCGTATTCCGGAGTGGCGGTCCTTTTTACCGCACCGGTCAAAAGCAGACGGGTTATGGAGTTAGAGATGGGGAGGTGCTTGGTTATCGACGCCGACATGGACGGGCAGAGGCTACGCCTCATTAATATCTATGCTCCCCAGACCAAGAGGGAGCGCAAAAGCCTGTTCATGAAGGTGAAGCCCCTTCTTTTTACTAGCCGTCAGGTGATCTTTGGAGGTGATTTTAACACCATCACAAGGCCTTCAGATAGGGGAGGCTCCAGAGATCGCCTGGGCTATGATAGCGTCACACTGAATAGCATAGCCTCAGATGCTCGTCTGGTGGACCTCCACATCAGGAGCTCCCCAGGTCACCACCGTTTTCACCTTTTTAAGGGGAGATGAAAGGGCCCGTATAGATAGGTTTTTTTTGAAGGAGGAGACCTTTCGTCATCGGGGTCCGTGGACGGAAGGGAATTCTCCGATCACTGATTGATTTCTTTTCTTTGAATATTTCAGAGACTCCGCGGATGGGCAGGGGATACTGGAGGCTGAATTCGTCTCTCCTGGAGGAAGCAGATGTAAGACAATCCTTTGAGGACTTTCTTCAGAGCCAGGTACCTTTAATAGGTCTCTGCGGCAGTAAGACCGAGTGGTGGGAGATGTTCAAGAAAAGAGCAGCGAAGTTCTTCCGCCAGCTCTCGAGCCTCAGAGCACTGAGCAGGTACCATCGGGCCCGTATCAGGGCCTGAGAGGAAACTCGAGCAGCTTGTCTCGATGGGGTGAACCGCGAGGACATCTCCAAGTGGAAAACTCTCCTGAAGAGGGGCCAGTACGGGTAGACACTCGTCTTTAGGTTCTTGAAAGGATTTCGGCAGGTAACCCGCTCCCCGACCCCTACAAGAGCTGTAAGGCGAAGGTAGTTTCTAAGCTGGTATTGGGCCTGATTGATAGTACAGGATCTCTGAATCGTTCGCGATCAGGGATCCTGGAGGTCGTCAGAGCATACTACTCGTGCCTCTTAGGGGAGAAGGATCTCGACCGGGATGAGATCTCGGGTTTCCTGGCTGAAGCCATTCCCGAAACCAGGGTAGACCCCTCTCTTGATGTTTTGGCAGAAGAGATCACTGAAGAGGAAGTGAAGCGGGCGATTGACGGACTTAGTCCGAAGAAATCGCCAGGTCCAGATGGCTTAACATCTGAATTCTATCGGGCCTTTAAGGAGATCTTGGCTCCCCTCTTGACCGGTGTGTATAACGAGTGCCGCTCCTCGGGTACACTTCCCTGGTCAATGAGGCGGTCTGCAGTGATCCTTCTGTCAAAGGGTAAAGATCCGTCCCGTATTGAGAATTGGAGGCCCATAGCTCTTCTCAATACGGACCGTAAGGTTTTGGCAAAAGTCCTTTTCAACAGGCTGGTGCAGTTCGCGCCCCGACTCCTCTCGGGGGTCCAGCACTGCTCTGTTCCAGGCCGGAGTACCTTAAGTGCCGTACTTGGTGTCCGTGAGGCAGTGGAGCAGGGTAGGGCGGGCCACTGGGAGGGGTACTTGCTGTCCCTGGATCAGGCAAAAGCGTTTGATCGAGTTAACCATGAGTACCTCTGGTTGACCCTTGAAAGGTACGGCCTGCCGAGGGGTTTCATTGGCATGCTTAAGACCTTATATGCCAATGCAGAGTCTTTCGCGCTGGTGAACGGTTGGTGTGGACAGCCTTTTGCAGTTGGGTCTGGTGTGCGGCAGGGGTGCCCGCTGAGCCCGCTGTTATACGCGTTCGCGATCGATCCCCTCTTGAGGCGGATTGAGCGCGGACCGTTAGCGGGAGTCGGCGCGGTCCCGGCCGCCCCAGAAGCCACTCTTAAGGCGGTGGCGTACGCCGATGATGTAACCCTCTTTGTCGCCTCGAAAGGGGAGGCAGAGTTGGTTATGTCGGAGGTGGATCGCTACTCGGCTGTGTCCGGGTCCATGATCAACCGGGATAAGTGCGGGAGTCTCTGGTTGGGAGGAGGGGATCCTTCTTTTGATCTCCCGGACACCCTCCCAAGACCCCAGTTATCAGCTAAGATCTTGGGCGTCGAATTCGACCTCGGTGATTACCCCACTAAAAACTGGGATGGCAGGCTGAAGGACGCTACTTTCAAGGTCAATCAGTGGAAGGGATGGTCTCTGTCCCTCAGGGAAAGGGTTAGCTTGATTAAAACTTACCTGCTTCCGCTTTTCATCTATTTGGGCAGCGTGTGTCTTTTGCCAGAATCTTGCCGGGTCAGGATCTTCAGCCTGTTTTTCCAGATGTTATGGGGGAACAGGCTGAACCTAATCAAGAGGGAGGTGACGTACCGCACCAGGGAAATTAGGGGGTTTATCTATGGTCAACCCCGAGGTGTTCCTTGTGAACACTTTTTTTAAGATCAACATAGGTGACCTCTGGCTTCAGAGGCCTCCTTGGTGGGTACTCTCTTGCCGAGAATGGTTTCGGCCTTTCTTCCAGGAATGGGAGACAGGAGGACGAGTGAAGGACTTGCGCACGCAGCATGGACATCTCCCGCTTATGTCGCACCTGCCTGAAGGCTCTTCGCCGGTGGGGTCTGGGATGTGGGAGATCAGGACTCAGTCGCGGAGGTCCTCTACACTGGGGTGCTGTTGAACCATTTCCAGAGGCCAGGTTTGGACCTTCGGGTGGGCCTTAGTCTTTTTATCAACAAGAGGGGCCCTAACAAATTTTGTGACTTGGCCTGGCGCTGCTTTCACGGGAGGTTGTACGTCAGGGACAACTTGAAGTACAGAAACTCCAAGGAGCGGGGTTGTCCTCGCGAGGCGTGCGGTGCCGTGCTGGAAAGCCTGGACCATTTCTTACTTCAATGTCCCTTCAACGTACGGGTATATCACCTGGTAGGGGCCGCCACCGGCTGGTGAGATCTAGCCAACCTTTCCTATTATTATTATTAATTAATATTATTATTATTATTATTATTAACATTTATTTTAAAGCGCCATTTATTCCATGGCGCTGTACATTTGAGGGGGGGGGGGGTCACATACATGATATGTCAAGTGAAAACAATAATGAACAATGAATGAAGTATAACTGGTAAAAAGAGGGGGAGAGGGGACCCTGCGCGAAGGCTTACAATTACAAGGAGGGAGGAAGAGACAGGAGGAGAGGGCAGACATGTTTGTGGGGTATACAGTGGCAGCAGGGTTATTGTAGGTTATAGGCAACCCTTTGAAGAAATGGGTTTTCAGGTTGCTTTGAAGCTGGTGAGAGTGGCAGAGATCTGATGTGTTGGGGAAAGTGCATTCCAGAGCGGGGGGGAAGCGCGAGAGAAGTCTTGGAGACGGTTATGTGAGGAGCTGATAAGAGGAGAACAGAGAAGAAGGTCCTGTGAGGAGCGGAGATTGCATGAGGGGAGATATCTGGAGATTTGGGCCAGAGATGTATGAGGGGAGAGGTTATGGAAGCCTTGTAGGTCATGGTTAGCAACTTGAAATGAATTCGCTGAGCTATTGGTAGCCATGAAAGGGATTGACAGAGGGGAGAAAGGGAGGAGTAGCGAGGAGAGAGGTGGAAAAAGACGGCAGCAGAGTTAAGGATGGTTTGGAGGGGAGCGAGAGTGCTAGATGGGAGGCCACAGAGAAGGATGTTGCAGTAGTCAAGGGGGGAGATGACAGGGCATGAACGACCCATTTTTTGTGGTGTCGAATTTTGGGGAAATGAACGGATGCGAGAGATATTTTTCAGGTTGGAAGCGGCGGGCAGGGTGAGGGTTTGGATGTGTGGTTTTGAAGGATAGAGCGAGGGTCGAGGGTTGCCCCAAGGCAGCGGACTTGCGGAACAGGTGAAAAGTGTGCAGCCATTGACATGATAGAAAGATCAGGTGGTGGGATGGAGGGGGGACGGCGGGAAAGATGATGAATTCTGTTTTCTCCACATTTAGTTTTAGGAGACGGGAGGAGAAGAAGGAGGAAATGGACGATAGACAGTCTGGGATCCTGGAGAGAAGAGAGGTGACATCTGGGCCGGAGATATAAAGCTATCCGGAATGGGCCTATGGGGCGTTCAAGAACCTTGGTGGTCGGGACCGTGTCTCACTTTTTATAGTAGCTCAGGTTGTTAAGTATTGCACGTGGAATGCACGGTGTCTAGTGTCCACCCAACAGAAAGTCCTTCCCGAGGGAGAGGTACTTAGAAACATCACTGGTGACCTGGCAAAAATCAGATCTTTGGAGGTGGAAAGGCTGGGTGCTGAAAGGGCTGCCTTCCTGTGGAGGGGCTTCTCCTTTAGAGTGCCCTAGTCTGGACACCTCCCATCCCGCTGGGGGGCTGGCATGACACAGTAGCATTTTGTTTTGCTTTTTAGGCCGCTATGAAAGTAAGGGGCTTACAGGCACCAAACCTGCGTCCCATTAATGCCTGTATTGTTAGTTGAGTTGGTTTAGTTGGTTAGAGGAGGCCGTTGCGCGGTTTGCGCTGCCTCTGTTGGTGGTGTGGGCTGGGGTCGGGTGTATCATCCTCCGGCGTGCCTCTTGCCCCGTGGGGTGTGGGAACTCTGGGGCGTCGGCCGCTCGGGCCTGGCAGCTGGCTGCGGGCTGTTGGGACTGGGTGGTGGGCGTTTCCGGGGCGACTGTACCTTGCAGGGTGAGGGGGTGCGTCTGGCGGGTGGTGCGCCTGGTGCCGGTCCATGCTGCCGGACGGCAGGGGTGGTGTGGACTGTGTGATGGGCTCCCTGTTTTGTGTGTAGGCAAGTTCTGGAGTTTTCCAGATTTCGGTCCATATAGTTATATACACTCACCGGCCACTTTATTAGGTACACCATGCTAGTAACGGGTTGGACCCCCTTTTGCCTTCAGAACTGCCTCAATTCTTCGTGGCCCTTTGATTCAACAAGGTGTTGCAACGATGCTCAATTGGTACCAAGGGGCCCAAAGAGTGCCAAGAAAATATTTTCCCCACCCATGACACCACCACCACCAGCCTGAACCATTGATACAAGGCAGGATGATCCATGGGTTTCATGTTGTTGACGCCAAATTCTGACCCTACCATCCGAATGTCGCAGCAGAAATCGAGACTCATCAGACCAAAGGGAACGTTTTTCCAATCTTCTACTGTCAAATTTCGGGTGAGCTTGGGGAAATTGGAGCCTCAGTTTCCTGTTCTTAGCTGAAAGGAGTGGCACCCGGTGTGGTCTTCTGCTGCTGTAGCCCATCTGCCTCAAAGTTCGCCGTACTGTGCGTTCAGAGATGCTCTTCTGCCACCTTGGTTGTAACGGGTGGCTATTTGAGTCATGTTGCCTTTCTATCATCGAACCAGTCTGCCCATTCTCCTTTGACCTCTGCATCAACAAGGCATTTTCGCCCACAGGACTGCCGCTCACAGGATGTTTATTCTTTTTCGTACCATTCTCTGTAAACCCTAGGAGGTTGTGGTGAAAATCCCAGGAGATCAGCAGTTTCTGAAATACTCAGACCAGTCCTTCTGGCACCAACAACCATGTCACGTTCAAAGGCACTCAAATCACCTTTCTTCCCCATACTGATGCTCGGTTTGAACTGCAGGAGATTGTCTTGACCATGTCTACATGCCTAAATGCACTGAGTTGCCGCCATGTAATTGGCTGATTAGAAATTAAGTGTTAACGAGCAGTTGGACAGGTGTACCTAATAAAGTGGCCGGTGAGTGTATATAGGTATTTTATGTTTGAAGCAGAATGTATATATTTTGTATACAGTGGTGTAGTGTGTATTTTGTATATAGTGGTGAAACCTTGTATATATTTTGTATATAGTAGTGTTTAGATAGATGGGGACTATTGGGGGGTGCTAGTCAGGTTGGGTGGGGGATTTAGGGTGATCACCATGAAGGACGGAGGGGTTGGACTCCGCAGGGGTCATGGTGGCCCTGAGGCGGATTGCCTCTCATTTGCTTTTTGACTTTGCATCAAAAATGTCCAGTTAGAAGGTTTCTTTATTTTGGGGTCCAGAAAGGTTGGGAGGGGGATTGGGGGAAAACCGCCATGAGAGACGGAGGGGTGGACTCCGAATAGGATCATGGCGGGCCCTAAGGCGAAAAGCCTGAGTTTATTTGTTTTTCTGCTTCTCATTTGTTGTTAAAGGACATTATGGACATTTTGGACATTTAGGTTAATTCGGTATTGATTAAGGATGGGTCATTATTATAATTTATATAAAAAAAAAATATATATATAAATAAAATAAAAAAATCACAGTGTGGGATGTGTGCACGGGTGGTATGTATGGGGTAGTGGGAATGAATGAAGGAATGCATGACGCGTGTGCTGTGATCATAGGGTAAGTTAAGAAGTGTGTTGGTTATGTGTGAGAAAAAGGAAAAAAAACTAAAAAATTAAAAATGAAAAAAAAAAAAGAGTTTGCACAAGGAGTGGTATGAATGCACGGGTAGTCCACTTGAGGTGGTGGGGCATGAATGGCTGAGTGTTTGTTGTTGAGCATTAGGTAAGGATTATGTACATAGGTGTAAATAGGTGTAAATAGGTGTAAATGAGTGTAAATAATTTTAGATCTGGACCAGCTTAGGCAGATTTTTCTTTTCCCAAATAGGGTGGATTTTAGGTTATTTTTATTTTCACCCGGAATGGGGAATTTTTAGTTTGCCTGGGTGGCTAAGCCTTAGTTTGTTTATTATGAGCCGTAATAAGCTGGACTTTTGGACTTTTTATGCCGGATAGGCAATCTTCTCAGTTGGACATTGTTTTGATTTATGTTTGATCCATGATATGATATTTGTTACGTTTTAGCTTGTGATTTATATTTTTCTAATAAAAAAGAGTTCCAAGAAACCGTCATTTTCACCGCCAAAATATATACATTTTTCCTGTAGCCTAATTCACAAGCAAAGGTTAATTACAATTTTATCTCTTGTTGTGTGGCATAAAAAACACTGCATTTGTAACATGCTAAAAATCTAGTAGTTTGTGGTGGCTCAATTCTTTGGCGCAAATTACATCCAAGGGTTAACTAAGTATTTTTCTGCAGTTGCACTCAGTAAAAGAAACTTTCTTTTTCACCACCACAGAAGAAATTCTGTAGCATGATTCATATCCGAAGGTTAATTAAGCCTTTACATTCAGTAAAATACACAGAGTTTTTAAACGGCACATACAAGTAAATTTTTCCTGCCCATTTGTGGAGCGCAATTTATATCCAAGGGTTACCCAAGCTTCTTAGTGGGTTCATTTGGAGTCAAATACAGGGTGTGTATTTAGTGTATTTATCATATACAGATATCTTCATCAAACAGTGTCTGTACATTTTAGAACAAACAGTATGTCAGACAGAGAGGTGGCAGGCTCTTCACCTGCAAGTGGCAGAGGCACAAATATTCCTGGAGCAGGCCCAGGTCGCAGAAAAGCAAAGGGATGTCTCAGCAGGGGTCACTCGGTGAGGCCACATCTGCCGCTGTCATCTAGCGGCCGTGTGCTGACTAGCAACCCAATGGTTCTTGATTGGTTGACTAGGTCATCCACTTCCTCCCAGATGACATCTGACAACCCCAGCCAAGAGTCGGTGGGAATGTCAGACACAACCCTTAGTTGGCATGGCTCGGGAGCGGGTCAGCGGCCCTCACCTGTCCTCAACCCGCCTCTGTCCCATCCGGTTCCCTCAGCCAGAGATCTACTATGTGGTCTGGACTCAGCGCCACTATATAACGAGGATGAACAATTTGAGGAGGGCAGTCAGCAGCGAAGAAATGGGGCCAATATCCCCTGCTTCTTGCAGTAGGCGGCAAAGTATAGATGTTGAGAGTGGCATGGGAGGTCATGTTGTGAGGGGTCAGCCTCTGCATACCAAGACCGGTGATGAGGACAGCAGTGACGATGAAACACAAATAGATGATGATGTAGCCGACAGCATTTGGGAGCCGGGTGAGGCAAGGGCTTCATCATCGTCAGGAGAAGAGGGCGTCAGCTTGCGCATCAAGCAGCGGCGCAGCCAGCAAGTGGGTCATGTGGCCGTGAGTCAGCAGGATAGCAGCAGTGTGAGGTCGGGAGCCAAGCGGCCACGGGGTAAAAAACCCACTTCGCAGGTCCAAGAAAGTAGCGGCACATGGGCTCAGCGAGGTAGCGGAGGCAGTAGTCACTCAGTGCGGAGTGTTGGCGGTAAAATACGATACTCGGCGGTGTGGCAGTTCTCTGCTAAGACACCGGAGGAGCCAAATATGGGTATATGTAGAATCTGTAAGCAGAAAGGGAAGCGTGGCCAGGGAGCTAACGTTGGCACCACGGCCCTGCGTCAACACATGCAGCATCACCATACGGTGGCCTGGGAGAAACGTGGCTCAGATGTGGTGGTCCATCATGCCGCCACAGCAGCAGCAGCGCCCAGTGGCACACATGCCATTACAGCCAGTCAAGGCTCCACCACATCTGCAGAAGGGAGCTGTTTCTCTTTGACATCATCTCCCGGTCCAGATGCTCCTGCTCCTCGCTACTCATGGCGCCAGCAGTCGTTCAGCGAGGCGTTTGCAAAGAGACAACAGTATGCGTCCAACCATCCTAAGGTGCAGAAGCTGACCGTACTCCTGTCCAAGTTGTTGGTGCTGCATTCCCTTCCTTTTCAAAAGGTGGACTCTGCACCGTTCAGAGAACTAATGGCTTGTGCCGAGACGAGATGGAGAGTTCCAAGCCGTAATTTCTTTTCCAAAAAGGCAGTACCAGCACTTCATAAATATGTAGAACAGAAGGTGGGCCAGTCCTTGAGCTTATCGGTTTGTTCCAAGGTGCACGGCAGCGCGGACATCTGGAGCTGTAACTACGGTCAGGGCCAGTACATGTCCTTTACGGCCCACTGGGTGAATGTGCTTCCGGCCCAGGCACACCAACAACTTGGACAGGAGACGCCGCTTTCTCCTCCACGTTGTCAAACTGCGGCTCCTGCGCCAATGTCCGCCTCCTCCTCCTCCACCACCACCATCACCATCTCAGCCTCCACAAGTACTGCTCCATCATACCACATGTGTAGGGCACAGCGGTGTCACGCAGTTCTACACCTGGCTTGCCTCGGCGAACAAAGTCACACAGGGGAGGAACTGCTCCGCGTCATGCAGCAAGAAATCAATGTGTGGCTTTCTCCGCGCCAACTGCAAATCGGAACCATGGTGACAGACAATGGGAGGAACATGGTGTCCGTGCTGCACCGAGGAGGGATGGTCCATGCGCCCTGCATGGCGCATGTGTTCAATCTGGTTGTGAAAAGGTTCCTGAAGTCTTCCACCGATCTTCAGAAGATTCTGAAAATGGCCAGGAAACTGTGCATGCACTTCATCCATTCCTACAAAGCCAGGAACACCCTCCTCGAGTTGCAGCGGCAGAACGGCCTCCCCCAACACACTCTGACATGCGATGTTTCCACCCGTTGGAATTCCAGCCTGCACATGTTGGACCGACTGTATGAACAGAGAAAGGCCATTAACGATTTTTTGATGATCCAGGCGGACAGGAGTACTCCCCTGTGTAACTTTGATGTCAACCAGTGGCAGCTCATGCGTGACACCTGCCGTTTGTTGAGGCCATTCGAAGAGGCCACGTGATTTGTCAGTCGGCAGGACTACGGGATGAATAATGTCATTCCACTGCTTCAGGTCCTGGAACAGATGCGGAAAAATCGGTCTGGGCAGGGGACTGGAGATGTGGCGCCTACATCTCGCAGCCACATGAGTCCGCTGGGGACTGAAATGGAGGAGGAGGAGGACATTGGAGCAGAAGCATTGTCTGGTGAAATGAGTGGATTTTCTACCCAGGTGACAAGAGAGGAGGAGCAGGAACAGCTGGAGGAGGTAGATGGAGATGAGGAAGACGAGGCAGATGACCCGCAAGCACCGTGGCAGTATACAGTGGAGATGGAGGCAGGGAGCCCCTCGGAGTCACTTGTGCAGATGGTCCACAGCATGCTGATTTTCCTGGCTAGTGACAGCCGAATAGTCAGCATCCGGCAAAGGGATGACTTCTGGCTCTCCACCCTATTGGACCCTCGCTACCGGTCCAAAATGGGAGCCTTTTTTCCCAGCTATTGAGAGGAGGACAAACTCAAATACTATAGGGAAATCCTCCGTAGTCAGTTGGCCGCTGCCTATGTGCGGCATCGTCCCTCCTCTGACAGGTCTGACTGGGGGGTTCTTCAGCGCTCACGTACTACTGCCGAGGCTCCGGGGGAAGGTGGGAGGGTCGGAGCAGTACCAGCTCCATAAGCAGCAACCTAAGTCTGGAGTCAATGATGAGCAGCTTCCTTCACCCGTCTAGTGAGGAGGGCAGTCGCCAGCAGCAGCAGGACCTGGAGCAGACCCTGAACCAACAGGTGGTGGCCTACTTGGACAGTACTCTGCCACCCTAGTTAGAAGATCCGCTGGACTACTGGGCAGCCACACTGGATGTGTGGCCGCAACTTTCCGAGTTTGCAGTGGAGAAGCTGTCCTGCCCGGCCAGTAGTGTGGCATCAGAGCGGGTGTTCAGTGCGGCGGGGGTCATCGTTACCCCAAGGAGAACCCGCTTGTCCACGGGAAATGTGGAACGACTGACCTTTGTCAAGATGAATCAGGCGTGGATCGGCCAGGATTTCCACACACCAATGCCTTAGGCGTCAGACTACATCAGCCATGACGCCTCACCCAAACTGTGAAATGAGTCTGGGTTCAAACTACCTGCCTCAGCCACTATTCTGATGCCGCCACCCGCCTGATGCCACACATCTGCTGCCAGTTTTTCCATCTGCCTACCACCATCTTTACCAGGGACTGGTATTGCCACCCACCTCCACACTCTGTCATTGTGCCACTGTCTGACCTCATGCTGCTGCTGTGGCTGCTGCCTTGACCTCCACACTGTGTCATTGTCCCACTCTGTGGCCTACTCCTGTTTTTGCCACCTCCAGAATGTCATTGTGCCACTGCCTGACCTCATGATGCTGCTGTGGCTGCTGCCGTGACCTCCACACTGTGTCATTGTGCCACTCTGTGGCCTACTCCTGTTTTTGCCACCTCCAGAATGTGATTGTGCCACTGTCTGACCTCATGCTGCTGCTGTGGCTGCTGCCGTGACCTCCACACTGTGTCATTGTGCCACTGTCTGACCTCATGCTGCTGCTGTGGCTGCTGCCGTGACCTCCACACTGTGTCATTGTCCCACTCTCTGGCCTACTCCTGTTTTTGCCACCTCCAGAATGTGATTGTGCCACTGTCTGACCTCATGCTGCTGCTGTGGCTGCTGCCGTGACCTACACACTGTGTCATTGTGCCACTGTCTGACCTCATGCTGCTGCTGTGGCTGCTGCCGTGACCTCCACACTGTGACATTGTGCCACTCTGTGGCCTACTCCTGTTTTTGCCACCTCCAGAATGTGATTGTGCCACTGTCTGACCTCATGCTGCTGCTGTGGCTGCTGCCGTGACCTACACACTCTGTCATTGTGCCACTGTCTGACCTCATGCTGCTGCTGTGGCTGCTGCCGTGACCTACACACTGTGTCATTGTCCCACTCTGTGGCCTACTCCTGTTTTTGCCACCTCCAGAATGTGATTGTGCCACTGCCTGACCTCATGATGCTGCTGTGGCTGCTGCCGTGACCTGCACACTGTGTCATTGTCCCACTCTGTGGCCTACTCCTGTTTTTGCCACCTCCAGAATGTCATTGTGCCACTGTCTGACCTCATGCTGCTGCTGTGGCTGCTGCCGTGACCTACACACTGTGTCATTGTGCCACTGTCTAACCTCATGCTGCTGCTGTGGCTGCTGCAGTGACCTACACACTGTGTCATTTTGCCACTGTCTGACCTCATGCTGCTGCTGTGGCTGCTGCCATGACCTACACACTGTGTCATTGTGCCACTGTCTGACCTCATGCTGCTGCTGTGGCTGCTGCTGTGACCTACACACTCTGTCATTGTGCCACTGTCTGACCTCATGCTGCTGCTGTGGCTGATGCCGTTACCGACACACTCTGTCATTTTGCCACTGTCTGACCTCATGCTGCTGCTGTCGTGACCTCCACACTGTGTCATTGTGCCACTCTGTGGCTTATTCCTGTTTTTGCCACCTCCAGAATGTCATTGTGCCCCTGTCTGACCTCATGCTGCTGTGGCTGCCGCCGTCACCTCCACGCTCTGTCACTAATGTTACCACCTGAGCGCTCAGCTTGTTTTTTTTTCCAGCTTTCTCTGGCATGACTTTATCAGGCAACATTCCCGTTTCAGTTTTTTCGTCAGTTTTGCCCTCTTAAGTGCCCAGGGAATTTTATAGTGAGGTGATTCTAAGAGCGGCGGCAGTCATGTGCGTGTCATACTAAAACACAACATTGTATGAAGACAAAACCAAGCTCCCTCTGCATATTTAAGCATGGCACAACATTCTACAGCACCCTTCAGGCTCTGTGCAGCCTGGAAATAGCTGTTTTTTTAACGTGATTCGTCCCGAAGTAATTCGTAACGAAGTTATTCTTTGCCGAGAAATTCGGCGAAGTGAACGAAACGAATTTCAGGAAATTCGCCCATCTCTAGTCACAACCCAATATACAGACCACTCCAAATAATCCATATTCTGAAGAGCTCTTTGATGACATAATGTGGTCGGGTTAAGAAGGCACTTCAAAAGATCAAAAGGCCATTTTGTCTGCTCTGACGCTCAATCGCTGATGCCCTCAGAGGAGGAGAAGGAATCCGGTCCATCAGCAGAAATACCGAGCAGTCAGCAATGCCTCGCAGTGCCTGTGGCTTCTAGCCCACAGCTTGAGGATGTAGACTTTCAGGAAGAGGAAGTCACCTGTGATGATGATGACATTGCGGATCCAACGTGGTCTTTTGAGCAGCAGCTGGCGAGCAAATCATCAGTGGAGGAGGAGGTTGATGGGGTAGTGTCAGTGCGGGTCACACAAGTCCGCTGAGATTACTCTGCCAGCTGTGGTCAGTGGTGGCAGTGGGAACACCAGTACTAGGTTTTCACAGTTGAAGAGGTCCAGGACCTGTGACGTCTGGGCCTTTTTCGATCAAGCCACGGATTCATATGCCGGATTTGCTTTCAACGCGTCAGTAGAGGAAAGAATGAAAAGAGTTTAAACAGATCCTGTCACATAGTTTATGCCCCACTGGCTGAGGACAGAACAAGGTAGTGTCAGACATGCTGTTTCCAGCGCTGTGTCCCTTATTCTGGAAGATTCAGTAGTTTTCGAGTATTTAGTGCTCAAACCTGCAGTTTTCAGACAGAAAAGAGTCAAAGAGTCATATAAAACCCCGCCCACCTGAGGATGGCCCCGCCCACCTCAACTGATAAACCTATTACTTTGAATAGAGTATAGGAAAAAAAGAGAAGAGCGCACAATAGTGAAGTATGAACAGACTGAAATTAATAATTCTATAAATTTTGTGCTCACCTCTAGGAGTTGTGCATGTAGCTGAGGCACAACTCTCATAAAAGTATAGTTCCTCCTTATAGGTTCTCCGTATAGGCAGCCAGGTATACGTGAAGCCGCGTGTATCTCATACACGCGGTATAAAATAGCAATCAGATAAAAAATAACGGCACTGCGGCGCTCTTGGAGGATAAAAAAATCAAACGCCTTCCTTTTCAGGGTGTTTATTGTATAAAAGAGGACTCTCATAAAAAACACTGTACACTTAACACGTTTCGCATTGTATACGCATGCTTCATCAGAAGTATAAACTGACATTCAACATAGCAGGTTCATATACTAGTCTAATTGGGCGTGATCGGGGTGTCTGTTCAATCATTGTACTTGTTACACAGATACTTTCACTCAGCGATCCTCACTGGGTGATGCTGAAGTCAATCACAGGACATCGAATTAAAATGATGCATCAGTGTAAAGAAAGCTATTATTGCTTGATGGTAACATCAATCATGCTGACCAACAACAATAGTTTATACCGGCATGATCGTGAGTTTTCATGCAAACAATCATTGATAGTGCAGTTTTGCATACAATGTATAAATAACTGAATTGCACAAAGCAAAATCCAATAAAAATATATAGACCTCGTATATGTTGTTACTTCGGAATTAATTGTATTGCAGTTTGCCGTAGTGTCATAGATAAACACATATTCTCAGAACTATAGACTAATTTAATTTTGAAGTTTCTATCATTCATATTTGCGTAATCGGACCAGACTGTGTTCTATATAACCCCCATCCATATACTAATTTGAGGTATCCGTTGTTTATGTTTGCATAATTAGACTAAACTTTATTATATATGACCCCTTTCTGTATGGGCTTTAGAATTATCCAACTTCTTCAGATGGATATCTATGCATAGCAATGTCCAGCTGTCCATATTGAAGAAAACTGCCATAGGTGGCAACATATATGGGTCCGATTACCCAAATATGAATGATTGAAACTTCAAAATTAAATAAGTATATAGCTCTGAGAATATGTGTTTATCTATGACACTACGGCAAACTGCAATACAATTAATTTCGAAGTAACAACATATACGAGGTCTAAATATTTTTATTGGATTTTGCTTTGTGCGATTCAGTTATTTATACACTGTATGCAAAACTGCACTATTAATGATTGTTTGCATGAAAACACACGATCAGGTCGGTATAAACTATTGTTGTTGGTCAGCATGATTGATGTTACCATCACGCAATAATAGCTTTCTTTACACTGATGCATCATTTTTAGTGTTGAGCGATTATTATCGACAAAGTTGAAATCGGCACAGTTTTTATGTTGATCGAAATTTTTAGATCATGCGATAATTTAGGTTAAAATCTGTGCATCAATCTTTTAATATCGTGCCATTTCCGGCGCTTCCTGTCATTTTGGCGGCCAGCAAAACAGCATACAGAATACAGCAGGGTGAGATATGTGGTGCGACGTCATGAACTGGGATGTGTATGGTTGCGTTTTGGGCTGGAAAAATCACATGAACCTCGTTTTACAAAGAACAGCGTTTCCTGTCCACCCCTCAGTGTCTCTCAGCGTCTCAGACCCAGAAGGACGTGCGCTCTGTTTTGTGTCCAAACAGCTCAGCGAAATTATTCTATTTCTTTACAGAGAAACCTCTACTATTAGCTTTGAAACCTTACAATTTAGTTAGATAAAAGATTGGAAGATTTTTATGTAGTTAGCTAAGAATTTTAAAGGAGCATCTACCACTGTAAAGTCACGGGGGAAAAGCGGGGGGGGGGGGGCCCGCAGGCGAACAGAGGCAAGCTCTATAAAGAATACTGGATAAAGGACACCAAGACTTAGTGTAGACATTGCACTGCAATAAACTTTATTATTACAGTTTTATTATTGAAATATTTCCTGGATATTGGGCAGCCTGAACTTATAGGATACACATATTTTCTAGTAACTGCAGGTCTCTTTGGGTTGGGGCAAAACTCCACTTTTTTTTATCAGTATACATTTCAGATAGGGGTTTCATTTTCAATTTTTGCCCATTCCACCTTTGGGTTTAAAATATCCACCTTGCACTTAAATTTTAATCCAGCAATTTTATATAGTCACCACAGGTGAATTGAAAGTTGCCAAAAATATCTTGTATTATATGTAACATAACAGATACGTGTTTTTTTTACTTTGGCGCCTACACTTTTTTCATTTAGGCAGCTTGCACTTAAATCGAATCCGCAATTTTATAGTCACCACAGGTGAATTATAGGTGCCAAAAATATCTTTTTAGTAATA